>JAVYIG010002259.1:0-260289 GCA_035222895.1 Strongylocentrotus droebachiensis | reverse complement strand
ATCTGAATTCAGTTTCCCCTCTCGCGCGAAGCGCGGAAGCTTTGACGTTTCATTAAATTATTAGAGAAAGAAGAGGATTCGTTGTACCGTTTTCGACTCTTAATAAGCACTATTTGTCAGAATTCAGTTCCCCCCTTTAGTGCGGAAGCTTGACGTTTCCTTAAATTATTAGACAAAGAAAATTACGTTTCTTGGTACCGTTCTCTACTCGTCTAAGTTTTCCTCTTTGCGCGAAGCGCGGAAGCTCTGACGTTTCCTTAAATTATTAGAGAAAGAAGAGGATTCGTTGTACCGTTTTCGACTCTTATTAGGCCCTATTCATCGAATTCAGTTTCCCCTCTCGCGCGAAGCGCGGAAGCTTTGACGTTTCATTAAATTATTAGAGAAAGAAGAGCATTCGTTGTACCGTTTTTCGACTCTTAATAAGGCCTATTTGTCAGAATTCAGTTCCCCCCTTTTGTGCGGAAGCTTTGACGTTTCCTTAAATTATTAGACAAAGAAAATTACGATTCTTTGTACCGTTTTTCGACTCTTAAAGGCACACTGTCCTACTTGTATCTACTTGCTCCCTCTATATAGAAAACTTCCCAAATCGGTGCCTGTTGGTCCCCATGATCCTCTTTTTCTTATGTTAAATGAGAGCTGAGTTAATGAGATAGCTACCTGTCACACTGACCTCGCGGGCTCGCTGTGTGGTCTAATCCCTTCTAGCTGCAGTAGTAAAGCCTACCTTTAATAAAGCCCTATTTGTCTGAATTCAGTTTCCCCCGTCTCGCGCGAAGCGCGGAAGCTTTGACGTTTCCTCAAATTATTAGAGAAATAAAATTACGATTCGTTGTACCGTTCTCGACTCGTCTAAGTTTTCCCCTTCGCGCGAAGCGTGATATTTTTTGCGTTTCATCACAATATAGAGAAAGGAAGACGATTCGTCGTACCGTTTTCGACCTCTTATTAAGCCCTATTCATCTGAATTCAGTTTCCCCCTCTCTCGCGAAGCGCGGAAGCTTTGACGTTTCATTGAATTATTAAAGAAAGAAGAGGGATTCGTTGTACCGTTTTTCGACTCTTAATAAGCCCTATTTGTCAGAATTCAGTTCCCCCCTTTAGTGCGGAAGCTTTGACGTTTCCTTAAATTATTAGTCAAAGAAAATTACGATTCTTTGTACCGTTCTCGACTCGTCTAGCTAAGCTTTCCCGTTTGCGCGAAGCGCGGATCAGCTCTGACGTTTCCTTAAATTATTAGAGAAAGAAGAGGATTCGTCGTACCGTTTCTCGACTCTTATAAGCCCTATTTGTCTGAATTCAGTTCCCCCCCGTCTCGCGTGAAGCGCGGAAGCTTTGAACGTTTCCTCAAATTATTAGAGAAAGAAAATTACGATTCGTTGTACCGTTCTCGACTCGTCTAAGTTTCCCGTTCGCGCGAAGCGTGTAATTTTTTCGGACTCTTATCAAGCCCTATTCCATCTGAATTCAGTTTCCCTCTCTCGCGCGAAGCGTGGAAGCTCTGACGTTTCCCCAACTTATTAGAGAAAGAAGAGGATTCGTTGTACCGTTTTCGGACTCTTAATAAGCCCTATTTGTCAGAATTCAGTTCCCCCCTTTAGTGCGGAAGCTTTGACGTTTCCTTAAATTATTAGTCAAAGAAAATTACGATTCTTTGTACCGTTCTCGACTCGTCTAGCTAAGCTTTCCCGTTTGCGCGAAGCGCGGATCAGCTCTGACGTTTCCTTAAATTATTAGAGAAAGAAGAGGATTCGTCGTACCGTTTCTCGACTCTTAATAAGCCCTATTTGTCAGAATTCAGTTCCCCCCTTTAGTGCGGAAGCTTTGACGTTTCCTTAAATTATTAGTCAAAGAAAATTACGATTCTTTGTACCGTTTCTCGACTCGTCTAGCTAAGCTTTCCCGTTTGCGCGAAGCGCGGATCAGCTCCCCCCTGACGTTTCCTTAAATTATTAGAGAAAGAAGAGGATTCGTCGTACCGTTTCTCGACTCTTAATAAGCCCTATTTGTCTAAATTCAGTTTCCCCTCTCTCGCGCGAAGCGCAGAAACTTTGACATTTCCTTAAATATTAGAGAAAGAAGGACGATTCGTTGTACCGTTCTCGACTCGTCTAAATGAAGTTTTCCCCTTCTGCGCGAAGCGCGGAATTTTTGGCGTTTCATCACAATATAGAGAAGGGTAGACGATTCGTCGTACCGTTGTTGACTCTTAAACCATGTTTGATTTAGTTTCCCCAAAGATTTTAAAATTCTGATTTCTTTAGCTGATATTATAGGAAAGTGAAACTTCGAGAAAATACAAGTATTGTAGTTGTAGTCACTCTCGAAGTCGTCACAGCGGATTAAAAGTCACAGTTCGTAGCGGAAAAAAACTTGTCGGCCGACCGACAATATACATCTCACCGACGTCAAACTTCTGCATTGATATAGTACACGAGGATCGAGCAAGAATACCGACACAGCTGACCATACAGCAACATATTTACCCGTGTCTTTCTTGCTCCCTCGACGAGACGACTCCACCCAACAACCCCCTTCTCTCTTTTACTCGCACTCCTCTCTCAGGCTCTTACCTCCCTCATCTCTCCTCTCTTTCACCCCCCGTTTCTTTTCTTTCCCTTTTACTCTTTTTTTTTCTTTTTTTTTCTTTTCTTTCTTTTCCCTTTCTTTCCTCTCTCTCCCTCTTTTTCTTTTTCTTTCTTCTCTTTTCTTTCCTTTCTTTCCTTCTTTCCTTTTTTTTCCTTTCTTTCTTTTCTTTCCTTTTCTTTTTTTCTTTTCTTTCCCTTTCCTCTTTTTTTCCCCTCCCCCTTTTCTCTTTTTTTCCCGACCGGCAGCGCAATTTTACCGACAATATCCTGACAAGTGGGGGGGGGGTGTCGCACCCCACACACCCCCCCTTTGGCGACGCCCCTGGTTATGTTATCAAATTAGTGCACAAATATTTTTAAGTGCTTCATCAAAAATTATTTAATTCACGTGTTACGAGTAATTGTATTTCAGTAGTCAAATTGCGGAATATCATGCCATACATTAATTTTGTTGCTATAGGTATATATAAGTGGCCTTCACTTCAAGATATAGGAGGACAGTTGCACGTCTTACCATGCTGTTCAAGATCAACTCTCATGAACTCCCGATTACCATCCCAGAGAAGTCTTGTCCCAGTCGCCACAACCCCAACAGACCAGTCAACGTAGTCAAAGACCAAGCCAGTACATCAACTACTCTGCCAGGACCGAAGCATACAAGAACAGCTTCTATCCTCGTACCATTCAGCAATGGAATCGACTACCAGCCACCATCATCAAAGAGTCAACATCGGCCAAGTCCTTCAATACCAAGTTTGGAGCTACATGAAGAACAGTGGCGGATCCCCCCCCCCCCCCCCTGGCGCTCAAGGGGGGGGGGGGTGCAAATGAAAAAAAAATCGAGGACCAAAAAAAATAAAAATAGTGCTACACTACCCCCCCCCCCCCCCCCCCCCCCCCCACTGAGCGACTTTCGGCCGGC
This sequence comes from Strongylocentrotus droebachiensis, assembly GCA_035222895.1. Taxonomy (NCBI): domain Eukaryota; kingdom Metazoa; phylum Echinodermata; class Echinoidea; order Camarodonta; family Strongylocentrotidae; genus Strongylocentrotus; species Strongylocentrotus droebachiensis. Next base: position 256,776 of record JAVYIG010002259.1, on the reverse strand, counting down.
GCGATTTTCAAATTTTCGGGAGCAAAACAAAAATAGTGCTCACTACCCCCCCCCCCCCCCCCACTGAGCGACTTTTCTAGATCTATATAGGACAAACATAAGGAATAAACCACTGTATGCACGAATATTTTTTTGTTAATACGTTTTATATGAATTGAAGGGCCATTATACAAGTAAGAAATGAGAGAAGTAAGTTCGAAGCAAAATTGACAAAAGAATAATGACTGATTGACGGGTGCTATATGGACGGAGAACATAATTATTTCAAACATAGAACGCAGATTAGTCCTTTGTCATATTATCGAGGAGGGTTACAGGATTATATTTTTTAAAATATGGGGGTGGGGGGGGGGGGGGGGTCCAATGAAATATTCAACCAGCTTAATCTCAGTGGATACACTGTAGACGTGAGGCCGTATGAAGAACAGCCGTGGTGATTTTGATATGATCGACTGCCCTCTGACGGGGGGGCATGCACGATCGACATACGAGAAATTTCAGTAGGCCTACCATCAATATTGTAGTACCTCTGCGAGGTAGGCCTATATATCCCTGGTGATTGTAATAAGATTTTGTCCTCGTACTAAATATAACATATTTTTAAAGTACTGAAGGGTTCTCCTGTGATAATATCTGCATTTCAGGGAGGGGAGGGGGACAACGCCCCCTCCCAGATATACCGCCACCTGCCTCTACACTGCATTCTCTAACACATTACGCACAATTGTAATATATACAATGAAATTGAATAAACTCTCAGTTACGATGGAACAAAACGATTTGCACATACATAATAACATAAGATATGCTCTACATTTGGCTAAGTTCGTGACCTAGCTTTCACCATGCAGGGTGTCACTGAGCAATATATCAAACTTTTGACATAATAAATAGCGACTATAAAAGTCAATGTTTATCAATTATGACTATATAATTCAAAGTACAACGTTCTAAGGAACGGGAAACATATCGCGGGATATCGCTGGGTATAACTTCATGCGTACAGACAAAAAATGGGGGCGCGAAATCGTATCAGAACGATTACCCCCTGGACAATTTCACCCCAGAAAATTACCCCCGTGGAAAAAATAACCCCGAGGACAATTATCCCCACACCTAAAAATAACCCCGAGGATAATTACCCCCAACAACCCTGAAATTAACTCCTAAGACAATTACCCCCCCCCCCCCCCACCCGAAAATCACCTCCTGTTCATTAAAGGGGAGGTCCACTATATATGATAATATGTTGTATTAAAACCATTCTTCTGGGGGTAATTGTAGACGGGGGGGGGGGGGGAGGTCATTTTTTTATGAGGGTGGTCGTCCTCGGGGAGGGGGGGGGGGGGGGGGGGCGGGGGCGGGGTAATATCCCGGGGGGTAATTTTTCTGGGGATAATTGTCCTTGTGGGGTAATTGTCTCAGAACCGCACAAAATGTATGTAACATGACAAAATCGAACATTTTACAAAAGAAATGATGATTTATACTTGAAGACAAACGACGCGTAATATTGTCTCTTCAGTTCTGAGCCAAAAGGTTAGATTTAATCGCATATAATAAATAAGCGGACGATGGGGTGAATATTCTTACATATCACGCGCTTTCTTAGTAGATAACAGAGTTTACGATGGTGTTATCGTGTATTCTATAAAAATGGAAAACAACGTAGAAGTTTTAAATGTCATGCCATAAAAATCATCTTTTACAATCAATGCATGTTTGTAGAGATTCACTCTTCGAACCATCGGCTCCGATGCTGGGTAGACATTAACATTCTTCAGTAATTATGAAGGACATGCGAAGGGCAGTCGGAACTTGAAATTTTAGTTGGTAAGTATTTTAATAATTTAATGTTCATTCAATCTTTTTCATATGTAACACGTTCCTTAAAGTATTTTACGCAAGGTTTTGCTAAAAAGTACGTCCGCATTTACTGGATGTCTCACCGATTGACCGAAAAGTTTTCAGTAAAATCTATGGAAGAAAATGTCTTACAATACCTCTGCATGTGCGTACATTCATTATGATAAATAGGCTATATAAGTTTGTAGATGAAAATGGTAACTTTTCGACGGAAAATACTGTCTAATCTCATTTAATAAATAATTCAAACAGAGCAATGAACGCCAGTGCATATCAACATATTTTGCGTGGTCTCATTACTATAAGAAAATGTACTTAACACAAATGAGTAAAAAACAGTTTAGGGGCACTGCTCGTTTTTATAAAATTTGGGGCGTTGTACTCCCTGTTCCTACTCCCACTGCCTCACATTATGCTGGAATCAGTAGCGGAATCGATTACTATAATACAATTATCTAATCTTTAAATCTATAAGAATATGATTTTTTTTTTCATGACTTCAGTTTTAAGCACTTCATGAATAGAAAAGGAATATTCGGGGGTATTTGAAAAAAACGGGGTACATTGGACCTCATGTCCCGTTGTGTTTGGTAATTATTTTAGGGTAATTGTCCCGGGGATAATTTTCCAGGGGGTAATGAATTGTCTTCGGGGGTATTTGACCTGTGGCAATTGTCCGGGGGGGAGGGGTAATTGTCCTGAGGGGGAGGGGCGGGGGGGGGGGGGTGGGGGTTACGACTACAGTTTGGGGATCCGGTCAGGTTTATTGTTACGGTTAAGGGTCTGGTGTTGATCGAGGTTTGAAGTTAAGAATTCGGCAAGTAAAAGAAACCGCCCCATAGCTACCCCGCTGTCAATTCATACCGATTTTTTTCTTCTTAATTTGAACAAAAACTTTAGCAGCTGTTTCGTTATTCGGTGTATATCATTGTGTCAACCATGGGTTCCTCAGAATTGGGAAACCAAGGCGAGGGCGAAGACGTTATCGGGCCATATGGGACGAACCCGGATACGACGAGGGACGATGTCGGCTATGATGACAGTGAGAGCTTAGCGCTCCTTGAGAAGAAACCGTTACTGCCGAAGAAACCCTCAACCAGAGACACCCTCAAGGTGAATCATGCTAAGATAATGAAGTATGAGTTCGTATTAATTGCTTTCAATACAGTTTAAGATAGTAATGTAAAAACTGTTTAAGGCTTCCACAAACCTATAAACTATATTTTGTGTTAATTGCTAATTAGTATTATTTAAATAAAGTATAGGTTTACGAGTCATGCCCCGCTGTATTGAGTCATTATATTATGCTCATTGCTTTGTTTTATCACCATTACACATTAAAATGGCAATAAGTTATAGTTTGATTTCATAATATGGGGCCAGTCACCACGAAATGAGTCCAGTGTCGCATTAGCTCAATCGTAGTAATAGCGATGTATAGTGTGTATGTACTGAAAATTGACCCACCTACCACATTTAAGATTTTCAAAAATCGACTTATTATTTCTTTGTTTGTTGAAAGTTTCATTGAAATCGAATGAATGGGAAGTGTGTTGTTGCTATGTTGTTGTTGACCAGACTATAATATGTTACGCATCATTAACTTTACACCTAATTATCTCAAACTGGGTAGTCCCATTGTTATAAAGTCCAATTAGGTTTTTGTTCATATTTCTGGATATAATTTATCAATTTTAATGTGTGACCCCTTAATTTAAAGCCTTACTTAATGTAGATTCATATAATACTTAAAAACAGGAATATTTTTTTTGCGACACTGGACTCATTTCGTGGTGACAGGCCCCATATATCATTGTGTCTTATAGGCAAATGGTACGTTCCCAAGCGCTACGAACTTTTGTTCATGGTCTTTATTGGATACGGATTACTATACGGAATGCGCATCAATGTGAGCGTTGCCTTGGCCGCTATGACCAACGCCACGTACACTACTGTGGATCACGATGGAAGCGATAACCAGTCAGTGGAAACGTGCCCTAGACCCAACATCTCTGCTGAGTCCACGAATGAAGTACGCTCTTAATTTCGATTATTAAAACAAAATCATCACCAAAGATGTGATGATGATTGAAATGTGTGACTTTTTCTTTTAGAAAAACAGCAGTATACCATGATACAAGACAATAACCCTAACCATGACCTTAATTCTCTCCTTGACCCTAACCCTTACCCCGACCCTCACCCCTGACACTAAACCCCTAATCCTTTTCCCTATTCCTGACACTGCCACAAACTCTAACCCTAGCCTAGCCCTTATGTATGTTACTGATGGGTGGTGTGGTATACTGCAGTTAAGCAATTTTTATACTTCAAAAGTTTCAACGATTTGTCATGTCCAATGACCCATCTGCAATAAATATCTGGCCTGTACTTGCTTAGAACATAAAACGTTCCCTGTTCCTGAATAATAATATTTCAAACAGTTATAAAGCTGCATATACTGTGCACTTTATACCACTTTGCTTTAATGTTGGGGGGCCAGAACAAACAAATGCATGGTACAATTTATTTGGGTGTGTGCCCGAGCACTGGCTTGCGATTTATGATAATGAGATTGTCATGAAAGGAAAATAGGTGAATGTATAAAATACACCTGCCAATTCAAATATTTATACATGTACCATTTTGTAGACAATAACGTTTAAGTTTAGTTTTTATATCACCATTTATATGTCTTTGAAAGGTTCGCCCATTTTAAAGGTGAGGGTCAAGGCTATTGACAGGCTTAGTTGATATCTCGAAGGTCTTTGCGATTTTTCGATCGTGCCTATTTTTCAATGTCTAGAACGGCGAATTTCTGTGGACAGCACACGAGCAGGAACTTGTGATTTCTGGCTTCTTCTGGGGCTACTCCATCTCCCAAATTCCGTCCGGCTGGCTTACGGATAAGATCGGCGGGACTCGGGTGTTCGGCTTTGGCCTGTTCATCTCCGGAATATGCAGTCTTCTTGGACCCGAAGCAGCCCGAATGGGGCCGCAGTTTCTGCTCGCCGTTCGGGTTATTTGTGGCTTCTTCGAGGTACCTTTTCATTTTTCTTTTTTCTTGTATATTCAATTGGGGGTGAGGCACCAACAAAAAATTGCATCTACAAAGGGTTACCTCAAAGCGAAATCAATGGTAGGTCAGTCAACATGATGCGATGGTCAGGTGTACTCGCATTTAGATGTGGTCGGTATGCGGTGGTCATAACCCGCCGTACGTGCAAGTGCGTGCTGTCTACGTGCAAAAACGTGGGCAAAATTTGGGTATCCGTACGTGGTGAGTACCGCTTCCGTACGGATTTGGGAGCACGCAGACACACCGTAGCACTTTTAGTGCACGAGGAACTTTCGCTGCGTTCGGGCTGCGGTCGGACTAACGATTCACCCCCAGTGCGTGTGACGTGCGTGCCCGGTACTGCCAACGAGCGCACAACGCACTGACTCCGTGCGTCTTTTAAAGGCGTGGTCTGTGCTTCCTCGCCACTTCCACAGTTCAACTGTCCAATGAGCACGCAGAACTCACGTGGACCGTACCGAGTAAGCACTTACAACGCACGTTGTGCGCACTAATTTATGCAGTATATAGTCTCTGCGGTGGAATGGGCGGCATCTTGAGGCAGCAACAGCTGGGACTTCTGGAGAAAATCGGAATGTCGCCCTATATATACCCCGACATCGGGCCGAAAAACTCACCGAGTTCATCGCACGTGCACGCACTTACAACGTGCGAGTGAGTAAGGACACCGTACGTGAGCAGCACGTGTTAGTACGGTCTCCGTACGATAACGTGGCAACCGCACGGAGACCGTACGTTGTAAGCACGTTGTAAGCACGTACAACGCACTTACCACGTGCGAAACGTACGATGCACGTAACCGCTCACGGCCAGGCGTGGCGTGCGGGCCACGTACTTACACCGTGCGTGTGACGTGCGTTGCCGGTACTCCTTCCCTGCCTTTGCTACTCCCTCCCTACGTTTTCAGAAAAACTTTATCGGGCGAAATAGCTTCAAGTTGCCCGTATGACGACAATGATAAACTTATTTATATATCTATGAGTAGGCCTATATAATGAATAAAATAAAATAAAATCAAATCAAATTCTCATTTAACAGGGAGGCACAATGACGAGTCTGGGATCCATGTTTTCACGTTGGTATCCTGGCATCCAAAGCGCACATGCATTCGCTGTCGCTATGTCAGGTAAGCTATTCGTTTCGTTTTAACATTTTAAAAGAAATCATTCCACAATATTCAGTTATCATCAATCTGTTAGTGGCCGTATGATAGTAATTGTAAACTCTCTTATATAAAACAAGATCGCAAAGACTCTCTAAGATCAACCTGAGGCGATTTGAGTAGCCTTGCGCGTTACCGGTAGAAATGTGCGTACCTGATCATAATCTGAACATGATTTCTATAGCCAGCACAATTGAGCAGGGGTTCTCAAACTTTTGTCCTTGACGGTCCAGATGTGATTTCTATGGGATGCCATTCGCCTGGAAGTTTTAAGGTCGATCGTATACTTCAACTTAAGTACAACAATGTTAAATAATATTGATTGCTGGAAAGCCGGGCTCGACGCAACAATACTCAATGCTGTCTTAGACTAAGACAATACTCCGTAATTTAACAGTATTGACACTTTTATAATGAAGTTTTTGGTCTATAAATGATCTAAGAAGTACTGTTACAGTTTTGTTTAGAGACCCTCTATGCAGGACCAGTGCTTCCATGCGTTTATCTAGAGTTTCTTGAAAAAGAACACCAAATTTCCTTAAAATTTTCAAAATCCCCCATACGTATAGATTTTTTGTTTGTTTGGAATGAATTGCAGGGGAGACCGCGGTCCCGACTTTGAAAAGCCCGGAATAGAGCATTATAGTTGCCCTTGACAGTGGCGGATCCAGGGGGGGGGGGGGACGCCCCCCTGGGGAAAAAACGTGTAAAAACACGTTAATTTTACATTTTGAAGATTTGCCCCCCCCCTGGCGCTCATTTTTTATATTGCGATTATCTTCTGTGAGTGATACTGAATTTAGGAGATTGTGCAAATTAAACAAATTTACAGTTGAATTGTTGAATGAAATCAATCCATTTTGTGATATTTGGAAATCCAATGCCGTTATCACAATGATAAGATGAGGCATTGTTAGCATTGAGAGAAGGAAGGCCTCAATTATTCTTTTCTTTACAGTATAATATCATTGTGAAGCTTCAAACAATGGACCTGTAACCATTCTCAATTATTTTCTTTCCTGTGTAACCTCTACAGGTGCCAAATTTGGAACTTTCTTAGGAACGATAATCTCCGGACTGTTATCAAGTACAAATTTTCTAGGAGGATGGCCATCAACGTATTATTTCTTTGGTAATTTTCATATCCATATCCACACGCGAACCCACGTGCTCTTCTCTCACCACACTCACAATACACACACGCGCGCACGCACGCACACACAACGCATACACACACACACACGCCCGCACACAAAACCCCACACATACAGCCATGCTCTTTTACGCACCAATACAATCGTACCCACATATCTCTTATTATATTGTACAGATATGCATTCACTTTTCACATTTTGTTTGCACCCTTTCTCTCTGTATTTTAGTTTTTGTCGAGGTCCTTCTTAATCTCCCCTCTCTTTATCCTTTTTTCTCTATAGCCATCCCTATTTCATTCTAAATATGAAAGGGGAAAAACACTTTATTCCTTCGGTCCTCAATAAAGTTGACAGCTTTCAAGCCACCAAGTACATCTTTCTTTTAAAGGGATTCGGTAACTTTGTCTCAGATTCTGAAACAAAATCCTGGATTTAGCTCATGCTGCAATGATAATTATAAACCTTAAGGTGAGTCAGGAACCCCATGAGTGTTACAAGCCGATCGCATGTCTGAATATCAAGATATTTATGATTGGAAATCGAAACCAAATTGTGCGCTTGCCAAACGGTTTTCATAACACTACAGTCTATTGGGGAAAACGAGTACGGTAAAACCGGTCACTCAAATTTTTTACTTTTTTGAGGCACTTCTTGATCATTTTGAAGCGCGATTTTTTGTAGGGCTTCAATATTTCACCATATCACAGACAGTGATAACACGTAAGGCCGTGCATCTCATTGTTAAACGATGCCTTTAAGATCCCACGCTTCTACCAAACGGGTTATGTACTTAAAGTAAGTGCCTAAATCACGGTAGAAAACCAGAATCTGAGGGCAATTGTGGGGCTTACACTCTACTCGTTTAACTGTCGTGATTAACTTAATATTCACAACAATACACCAACAAAAAAATCCTTCTCAGTTCGTAAGCTACAACTTTTCAAATATTTGTTTGATTATGATCTATCAACATTTCGGCCTTTTCACTCTGGCTAATAAACGATTCATCATATTCCCGATTTAAGCTAATGATTTTATCATGCCTTATAATAATATGTGGTCGATTAAAGCAGTTTGCATCATTAGGGCCATCGATACGAAAGCAATCCCAGGTCAGCGAATTGGCTCTCTATCAACTTCTCTTCTCATTTCGCTCGTATATATAACTTTCACTTTGCTAGGTACTATCGCCGTCATGTGGGCCCTCCTCTGGGCTATTCTGATCTACGAGAGTCCTCACCTCCATCCAAGGCTCTCCAAAGAAGAGTTTCACTATCTCTCATCAGCTGTCATTACAGAAAAGGTATGGATACTTGTGATTCAATATATCACTTTATTGATAATTATCATTATGAACCAAAATGAGTAACAGTATTATAATATGTAAACAAAAAAGGATGGAAAAGCCCAGGGCGTGTTATATTTCGACGATGCATCTGTGCTATTAGTACGTCACATTATTCAAAATACAAAACATATACACGACGTATATGTTAACGGACATGTAGGGTAGAGTTGGGAACCCAACAAATTATCATTCTCGGGATGCTCCCTTCTCATACTCCCTGGTAAATTTATATTTAGTACTATTTTTTTTAAATCTCTCCATCTTCCTTCTGTATCTTATTTTCTCCTAATTCTGTCTTTCTTCTTTCGTCCTCTCTTTCTGTATATTTATTTCTATCTATTTTATTTTATCTATTTCTTTTTATCTATCTATATCTATCTATATCTTTATATACTTGCCCCTACCCACACGTGAACACACACACACACACACACGCACACACATCCACACATAACCACACACTCTCTCTCTCTTTCTGTCGGTCTCTCTCTGTCTCTGTCCGTCTGTCTTTCTCTCTCTCTCTCTCTCTCTCTCTCTCGCTCTCTCTTTCTATCTCTTTGACAGCCCCAACCAATTGGCGCTTTTAGGTGTTTTTTTTAGAGGGGGGGGGGGGGGGGGTAGGGTAAAGCCTCACAATTTGTTTTCTTCTCGAGAGGGACATGTAGAAAATGAATATGCCTACAAGAGTCCCCTAAGCCCCCTCCCCTTGAAAATATAATTTTTGTAGAACCGCTGCTGCCCTAACCCCCTCTCATCGTTCTCATTCATTCTTGTATCTAGACCAGTAAGGTTACAATACCATTGAAGTCCATAGTGATCTCAATACCAGTCTGGGCCATCATCATTTGTACCTTCGTGGGAACATGGTCCAACAACACCGTTTTCACCAATCAACCTATCTACCTTAGACACGTGCAAGGCATGAACATAGAACTGGTAAGTCTAGACCCTATAATAGAGTATATTGAACTGGTGGAAATTGTTGTGTTGCCTACGCAACTTTGCCCCAAGTTGTGCTTAAATAGGCATCCATCCTTGATAGAAAATTACCCTTAAAGAAAAGTCAAAGAAAAATCAGAAAAGCATACTGATGAAACTTGGAATAAAATCGTACAAGAAAAAATTATATTTCAATTTTTTTTGTTGAATCGGAATGTTCTTTTCTTTCTAGAGGTCCTATAATAATAATGCTCTCCGTAATATATTTGAGTAGTGTCCCAAGGATGAAGGCATGCATGCACGTATACAGAAATTTGTGATATTCTTGTACACGACAAAGTATTATCCATAACATATATCTTAAAATGTGCGATCAAAACAGTGACGTCAATTGAATATGTTTGAATATGGAATTGAAATTGCCCCTGAGTCTTTTTTCTCGAAAGTCTTCGCGATCGTGTTTGCGCATGTATATAATTATATCGGCCTTTTCTTTACATCACAGATTGGTATTCTCTCATCCATCCCTTTCTTAGCCGAAGGAGCAATGCTGGTTATTTTCAGCAAAATAGCAACCAAGCTCATCAATGATAAAACACTCAGTGTTGTTGTCACCAGGAAACTCTTAACGTTTATAGGTAGGTCATCATGACGTACTAATGTGATCAGTCATAGTATTTAATACTATTTAATACCCTTCCGAGATCGAACCTCATCTTATGGTGAGATTGAGCAGAACTTTTTAAAGAATAAATGTTTTGATTTCTACTTCTGGGCTAAAGAATGCCGACTAGTAAACATCAGAATTAATTCTGTAGTTACGAAAAAGACAGCAGGAATGAAAAACGCTCAACACGTTCTGGAAATGGTCCACCAATATCAAAAGATACATGTCATTATATTTCGATGCAAGGAACCCCCAAATCGATGTTGAAGGTCATTTCTCCCTGATGCAAAGTGACGGAGAACCTGACAAATCCAAGCACTTTCACATGACTGTTGGTTTCATAACCTGTCGCACGTGTGAATTCTAATACACATACATCGGTTCCCTGGTCATGATGTACATATAAAACACTTCCAAATCTAGCTTGTTTAACATTGCACTTTGAAGGATCATAATTTTGTTTCTTCTCTTCATCTTCTCTTCATGAACAAAAATACGTCGGAAATCCTTATTATACGTGATACTCAAAGACATTCCAAGCGAAACAAATTTATCTCTTGAAGATATGAATGCAGCGAAGGGCAGAATAAATCGAGGATTTAATGTTTAATGCAACCTTGATAGCCTTATCATAAAAAACAGGACCTCTTTTTTAAAAGTTTCGTCCGACGTACGGATGTGATATAAATTGTCTCTCTGGACAGTGTCAGGGTATGCCTGCAGTGACAAAACATTGCATTCAGTAAGCCCACATTGGAGCTGTTAGATGAAGAAGAAGAAGACGAAAAACATATGTTTAGTATATGAAATAAAAGAGTGTCCGAAATAAGACAATTTTATGGATCTTTTATAACCCATCTTGATGTTCCGTTTCAGGTCAAGTACTTTCTGCTCTATCATTCCTGCTCTTGGCATACGCAGGATGCAACAGCGCCCTCTCCGTCGTGCTCATGATCAGTGCAACAGGATTCAATGGCATGTCTACAAGTGGTTACTACGTAAACCTCATGGACATTGCACCCAGACTTGCGGGTAGCATCATTGGCTTCGTCAACACCGCATCGGCCCTATCTGGCGCGTTGACCCCTTATATAATAGGCGTTTTCACGACAAATCAGGTGAAAAATTCTTTCTAAGAAGTTGATCCGACGTAATACAATTTTCTCGGCGACAATTACTCCATGCCTTATTTCGTCGATTAATAAGGGTAAGGTTCTGTTTGCGAGCAGGTTTCAGGTTACCGTTTAATGTTAGGTATATTTTTTTGGGTCCAGAGGTAACCGAAGAATTTGTTTCGTGTATGAAGTAGACCGCGGAGCAATTTATCGCCCGAGCCTGTCCCGTTGGACCAACGAATAACGCACATGAGTGAATCACTTTTACTTTTGATCACAATGATCAGGGCCTTAGTCTGAATATTCTAAAAGGTAATATCTAATATTATTTTGACTCAGTCAATTGCATTATTGCAAAGATCAGAATGGTTGCAATATTGCTTAATAACTTCTTTATAATTTTGTAACATGCTATCATGATTGCAGAGAGTATTTTTTTTTATATCATAGCTATGGTTACAAAACGGTTATATTTGTGAAGATTTCAGCCATCTTACGTAATTAGCTTAAAAACTCTTTTGGAACTTTTTTCTTAAAGGTAATACAAAGTTTTGGTAAATTTTGAAAATTGGGCGGATAGTGAATCTTTACAATTTGGATATATTTGGATGCCCCTGTGGATGTATTATAAACACTAAAAAAATTAGCCCCTAAAACACTTCTGTTTTCAAGAAAAATTAAATATGAAAATTTACCGGTGCTCCCGGTAAATTTTGATAAATTTCAAATAGCGCCTATGGCCGTACAATGGTAACTGCGACCATGAAAATCTCAGAATATGTAGTTGTGATATATAATTTCCAAATGGGAATAGCTCGATTTTAGTCAAGAAACATTGTTTCATAGCTAAATTAATATCTTGACCTTGAGAGGGAGCTATACAACATAAAGAGTTTATTATTTATAATTTCATAACTTTAGACTCGATTTCAACCGCGACAACGATCAATGAATATTGTAGAAACGCATATGCTTCCAATATGTTAATTTGAACCAAATTCATGACCCCATACCAAAACTTTGTAATACCTTTAAACATTGACTTTTTCTGTCTAAGCATACATTTGTGCTGTATGCGCATAGTTTTGTCATACTCATTGTTGTATCCTTTTTAATGAAATCATCTTTCAATATATATTTTCAGGCTGATCTTCATGGCTGGCAGAATGTATTCTTCATTTCTAGTGGGTTGGCCTTGCTGGCAGCCCTGGTGTTCGTTATCTTCGGCTCCGGGGAAGAACAAGAGTGGGCAAAACCATCGAAGGAGGACAATGTCTGAGGATCACAATCATGGATTTATCTAGCGCCTAAAAGCAGTTTTCAGGAGTCTCTGTTGGGAAATCACAACATCTACCAATCGCCTCCCCAAACCCCAAGAATATTAATCAGTCCTACAGTTTGGTTTTTATGATTTTGGCCCGAATTCACAAAGGAGTTTTAAATTTTAACCCATGGTTTAACGCGTCATATTACGTCATACCGGTGAGCTTTAGCTTTCTAGCGCAGACGATCGTACATATTTTGTTAACAAGTTCATGGTGAAACGAAGTGAAGAAAGCACGACCAAGAAACGAACGAACCAACAATAAACAATTCAAGTTTGAGAAGGCATTCAATGTCTGAAGAACATGTTAAGTAAGCTGGATTTATACAGTATATTGATAGACATATTCCCAGAAACTCACCTGTTCAATGAATGAAAATGGTGAAATTACCAATTATTACGCGAATGTGCAATTCTCGCACGGAGCGAAACGCATGGCCCACTTAGAATTTGTAGGATCTTACTGTAAAAAAATCGGAAGGTTATCAGTCATGGTTCGGGTAATGAATTTCTGATGACGGATTTTCTTCTGATGTATAGGTGTACGGTGTATGCATATTAACGTAAGACCTTTTGGTTATAAAAGTGAAGTCCACTACCGGTACCAACGAAACTTATGATAAAGTTCCGTTCAGGATGGCTGAATGTATTAATTTTGTAGTAAATATATTGTGTAACCTCATCACTGTTATTGTAATCTGGATTGTTACTACCAATGTACGTGAACAAATAATATTACATAAGATTTAAATTATATTAAAAAAACATCGTTAAGAAATGAATATGTGCAGAAGATTCCTGATATTAACGAATGACTAAAATAAACATTGACAAAGAGAGATAGATAGAGAGAGAGAGAGAGAGAGAGAGAGGTTGGGTGGGGGAGTGGGGCAAGAGTGAGAGAGAGAGAGGACGAGAACAATAGTGATACACAGAGAGGCAGAGAGACAGAGAGACAGAGAGAGACATAGAGATACAGAGAGAGGCAGACATACAGAGAGAGAGGAGAGAAAGAGTATGAGAGTGATATAGAAATATCAACGGACAGACTGGGAGAGCATGGAAAGAGAGAGAGAGAGGGGGAGGGAGGGGGGGGGGACACACACGAGCGCACGAGCACAACCCCACACACCCATTTAAAGACAGACAAGTGCAAAGATAGAGTGGGAGGAGAAGACCCATATAAAATGAGATAGAAATATCAGTTAATCATATTTTCATTTATTTTCATTTCCAACGTAAAACAAATATCATAACAATAAATAGTCGATTACTATCGACATTTCCAATGAGAACAAAAATCAATACCAAAATTAAAAATTGAAACCTTTTACAAACAAAAGTAGAACAATTCAAATGAAAATTGATCTATATTCTGTGGAAATTAAAAGGTCCACTGAATAGCAGATGAATAAGAGAGTGGAAGAAGAAAAGTCATACTGACTTTTAATTGCACTGACTGGCACTTAAAATATGAGAAATATATATTTTTTCTTCTGAAAGAATCCTAAGAAGCGTTACACATTTCACAATTTTTTGATAACTAGTATCTAGTCATGAGCCATTAATTTTTTTTTAGATTAAAGCGTTTCCGTGATAAAAGTGATGCAGAAAACAAAAGAAATTAATGAGTGAAGATATAAAGAGACATAGCCTACACAATTACAAAGATTTGAATTTTCAACTTTGAGATCTATTTGTTTAAGAATTGTAAGACTACTACTACTACTACTACTACTACTACTACTACTACAAATACTACTACTAATACTAATACTACAAGGAGGACAGAGTCCGAGGATCACAATCATCGATTTATATAGCGCCTAAAAGCAATTTTTCAGGAGTCTCTGTTTGGAAATCACACCATCTACCGATCACCTCCCCTAACCCCAAGAAAATTAATCAGTCCTACAGTTTGGTTTACGCATAACCTACGCAGGGACTACGCCGACGCAACTTTCTTTTTTCTTCATGAATACACAGCCCAATTTCGGCGTAGTCGGTACGCCACACTACGCAACTCTACGCAGATCCGGTATGAAAGGGGCTTAAGAAGGAAACAACAATCAGGAATTGTCCTTTCCGGGTTGCTTGGCCCACTTCTGCTCCTTTCCAGAGCCAAAGACCAGGAACACCAAACACCCCAACGAATTTATTCCGCAGCAGATGATAAAAACCGTTTGCCATCCTATAATGTCCGACTGAAAAGATAACGAACACAGAACATGTTATAAGATTCAAGATTCAAGATTCAAGATTATTTTATTGGTCCATGCATGCGAACATTTCATAGAAATTTAGCTTCCATTGGCTTTTTTGACAGTGAAAAATACAAATGATAGAAAATACAATATAACATTTAACAATAGAAAACGATGTCCATAAATATGGATAATTATTTATAAATAATGTGCATTTGCCCCTCAATTTCATATTGCCTACAATTAACATAAATTAAAATGTCTCATAATATAATATTTCCCGTCAGCTTCCCCCCCCCCCCATCCGCTAGCTCCCGATCCACAGTCTCCAGTCATCCGTTTAATTGCACTTCAATAGCAGCTATTGAAGTGCAACTAAACGGATAGCTATCGAAAACAACATTTGAGTTTAAATCAGTAACTGGACATGTTTTGAAATAATGCTATCCTATTTTGTTCAAAACAACCCTGATCTTTATCTGTTTATTTCTGTACAATCAATATTTATGAAATAACAAGAAACGCCTGGCTGGAATGCTCCCCAGGGAGTAGAGATTGTGCACCCAGTGTGTGCGGGCAAGTATTGAATCCAATGACCGGGGTAATATCTGTAAAGCGCTTAGAGTCATCATAGTCTTAATAGATGTATTAAGCGCTATATAAAAGCGGCATATTAAATAACAACTATTACTAGTATAATCATACCATTTCCACCTCAAGAAAAAAATGGTCTTTTAGAACCTCCTAGGAAAACCACCTGTCTATAGTGGCCACTTTCTCCATTCCCTGTGTGGCCCCAGTAGACAGGTTTGACTGCATTTTGAATGTGTATCTGTCACCAATGTGATAGAAACAACTTAGATCCATGTACGTGATCAAACTTGATTAAAGTCTATATTAACTACAGAATAAGACTCCATGTTACTTAGTACTTAATCCTGTAAACGGAATCGTGATTACTTTTGTGTTGCAGAATCTAAGAATTTATTATGAATTCTCGAAAAGACATAGAATATTCATGGAAAGTTAAAAATGTCGCTTTTCTCAATCGTTACGAATCAAATGATTGAGAAAAAACACCCAGTCGCTCCAATTATTTGATACAGATTTGCACGTAGATGTTTATCACACAACGTTCATCTAGATCAAGTACACAAAGTAACTTTAATTTGTATACATTGATGGAGACGTGAGATCGAATTTATTTATACCAATGCCAATATTTTTGACCAATCAAAGGAATAAAATCTCCATATGGGTATATAAATAAAACTGGCCTTTGCCGAAAGTTAAGGAAACATCTTTTATTTTGATAAGGGCCATCTGAAAATAGAGAACAAGGGGTATGGTTGTTTTTAAAGTTACTACCAGAAGATGACAGATTATTCACCTGGTTTGGAGTAAGAACACCGACGACATACGGGCTAATGGCTCCGGCAAGGGCAGTAGAAGAGTTGACCAAACCAATAAGACTTCCTGCAAGTCTAGGCGCTATGTCCATCAAGTTCACGTAGTAGCCGCATGTGCAGATTCCGTTGAAGCCAACTGCGCCAATCATGAAAACGACGGAGAGGGCGGTGTTGCAACCAACGTAGGCTAGGAGTAGGTAGCACAGCGCAGACAGAGCAAATCCTGTCGTAAGAATGTACCATAGGTCACGTATGAAGGATAATTAAAACAAAAAATAAAATGGATACATGTTAATGGAAACATGTTAATGGCATGGGAGTAGCTCAATACTGTACAAGGGTTCCATCCCCGATTCCGTTTGAATGTTTCTACAGACTATCTAACGTACGTAAACAGCAGTGTGAATGTCCATCTTAAGGTGTTATGGATTAAAAGCAGCCTTTAACGATCACCGTTCATAAAAATTGTCAAACATCTGCTCCTCCCATTCAAAATAAAAAGAAAACGTCCGAAATGTATAGAATCATTTAATGAATACAAAATTAGTTATCATAAGACTTTCAGGTTTTACAACACATGCTTCTCGGTAATCGCTCTGGTCGCTGTTTTCCAATTTCAACCGTGCAGGTAAGATTATTCCCAGCCTAACTCTAAACTTAATCTAAAACCAAAGATCGCTAACAAACGCTAACCTAACCCTAAACATATATCTTTGTACATTATCTAAATAGGAAGGTCCTTATTTAGCCAACTGATTGTCTCATCATCAAGCTCTCGAAGTCCAGAAGCGCCGTGAGGGGATTTAAAGATAGGACAAGCATCGATGACATGATCCATAATATATATCTTTGACCAATTAAAAGCTCGGAGCATATGCATCATCGTCCTTTACTCACCAATAAAGGTTAGTAACTTCCTTGTGGTTATTACACCTAAGACCTGTCTCTTTATCAGCTTGTTGCTGATCATTCCTCCAACTACCAAAAAGAAGGACTCGACAGCAAATGGGATGGCGGCAGCGATGCCAATCTGTGCAGTCCATGAGGATGACAAAGGAGAACGAAGGGGAAAGAAGTAAACATGATTATAGTGTTTTATTTCGTTTAGTATTGCTTCATATTTCAAATATTATAGTATTAATGACTGCTTTGAGAGACATAGTTGTTTTTATACACTGTAAAAAAATAATAGTCGAAATAACTCAATAAAATTGAGGAAAAGAATTGCCTTATTTTTATTAAGTAAATATTACCTACGGCATCTTAAGTAGAATTTACCTTTTTTGCTGAATAAATTTTTACTCAGTTAAATCGAGTTACATTAACGTAAATAATTTAAGTATTGTAATCATTTTAGATAATTTAAAAAAAATTATGATAGGATTACATATTGCACGATTGGTACCCATCTAATCTAACAAGTAACATCCACTAATCATTCACTACTTCTATTTAAGATTAATCACTAATCACTAACACTACTTCTATTTAAGATTAAGATTCGACACATATTGAAAGGCTCCAAATTTTATATATACTTGATCGTAGCATCTTAAAAGGAAAATTGGTTGAACATTTCCTGAAATATCAAGTTTTGATTTGTTTTGAACTGGGTAACAATTAAAAATTGTCTTGTCTTTGCTTAGCCATGTTAAATTAATTAGTAAATGTTTTAAAGTCCTTAAATTTTCATTCAACCACAAAAAAGAATTGTTTTATTTAAAAAAGAGTTTAATTTGGTCTTAATGAATATTCATGAATTATGTAAATATTTCTATTACGCACTGCATCGGTCCTTACTTTAAAAAGATAAGAATAATCAACATAAATTGTTTGAGTAATACGTATAATTTCTGATTTTGAGTTAAAATTACTAAATTAATACAAGCTGAAATTACTTAAAGTTCTTATATGTATTTGATTTTACTTAAATATTCCACGTATGTTCTACTAAATTGAAAGTTTGAGTTAGCAAGACTTAAATTTAGTGCGTAAGTGGCAAAACTAATGTTTTCAAGTAAATTCTACATGGAAAAAATACGTACAAATTACCAATGAACAAATTATTTTTACAGTGTACGCTCAAGGGAAGGTTACAATCGAGCTATTGCTCGAGGCTTGCCGAGGGCAATAGCTCGATTGTAACCTTCCCGAGAGCGTATAAAAACAACTATGTCTCGAAAATTAAAGCAGTCATTAATACTTTTATATACCGAAAAGGGTCATTGAATACATATGCGACTTACCAAACATGATAATCAAGTTTGTTTACGCTATCGAGACAGCAGACTAACTGACTAAGCAGTGTAAGGCACAAGGTACTTACAAATATGTTTGTGGGACTATGAATGGGCTGGATTTTTTGTGTTACTGAAATGTGCTAAGAATTCAAGTAATTCATCTATTAAATGACTATAACAGACAAGAAACAAGTCAAAGGTAAGGACAAGAATCAGTGCTTATCAATATAACAGAAATTGTGAATGAAATACCATCAGGAAAGCTATCTAAGTTTGTCAGAAATTAGCGACAAACACACCAAATTCAGCGCTTTAATGACGCACAAAACGGCGTAGAATTCAACTTTTCATCCATCAAAATATGAATTCAAACACTTGCATTATACAATCTTCAATACCTGTATCACCGTTATCGCAAGCAATAAAATCACAATCTATATCTAGACCTAGATCTACGGCTAATAATAAGACCAATTCATTTACGTAGGGCCTACCCTTTTGGTGTCTAGCGACCAATTCTTCGCACACGTACACATAGTATCCGCGATCGCTCAAACCAGTTTTTAACCCTTACTGTACTGGGCTATTTTTAGCACCACGTGACTGGGGGGGGGGGGGGGGGGCCTGGGAGGCTCCCCCCCCCCATGATCTCGGCTGTCGAAAGTCCGATGAACGCGAAAATGTGCATGTTTGTAGATATTTACGTAAGGGACAAGATGGTATAATTAGTTTTTTCCTAATATGCAAATTTTTGTCGTTATAGCCTAATTAATTATGCAAAATGCTAATTTTATGCATTTTACAGAAAACTCGACATATTTGTCTGTAGACTTGTGAAGAATGTTGAAAATGTATTGAATAAATGTTTCCTTCATCTCAAATTCATGAGGTTACATTATTTTTATGATATTTGAAAATGCATAGGTTAATTTGCATAAATTTGCATAAATTGTAGCATATTTTTGATGACATGCGCATACTAATTGTTATGTAACACCTTACAGGTATATCCGATTTCGACGAAAATGGTATCAAAATGTGCGTAAGAATTGAGGGAAAAAAGTCATGAAACGACAATTCAAAATTCCTAGTGGTTGCGGCGCAATCTCCGAAAATGTCGAGGGGGGGGGGTGGGGCCTCCCAGGCCCCCCCCCCCCCAGTACAGTAAGGGTTAAGCAAGACTGAACTATTCCCGGTAACTTGAATTTTACCCTCGAACTATTACATGGGCGTGGCATTTTTCGTTTATTTACGGGAATGGCTAAAACCATGACTGCAATTTCGACCAATCAGATGGCTGGATTTCTTAAGTGAGGTATATAATAAACAATATTATCTACAAAACAAAATGACAGAATGATTTAGACGTAAATTCGGCGCCTGACGTAAAAAAGGCCGTTAATGCTATTGACAATAGATAGGCCTTCCAGGAAAGCCGACGAGTTGTGTTGACAGAATCTTAGACAGAAAGTAAGTTAATCAAATTAATTCTTTTACATGTAGGAGGAATATAAACTGAACAATTTGAATAAGACACAATTGAGAGCATATAAACAAATTATACGACATCTATCAAAAATAGTTATGAAGAGACAGTTTGGCTTATATTAACTAATAACAAGTGACCTGCTTTACCATTTGGTCCAATCCATTTTTTGTATATTGACGTCACGTTATATGTCATGATATAGCGTTTATGTTTTCTTCTTCTTTTCAAAGATTCCGTACCAGTCTCTATTAAAACTCCAGTGACAGCTCATATTAACAAGCAAATATATTCCAGGACATCCCAATAGACCATGAGAAGAAAGCCCACAAGACAGACACCCCACGAGACCGACAATGTCTTTCTGGTGATCCCGAGAAGAAAAAAAAATGCCAGAAGGCCCATGAGACGGGACATGTAGGTCTCGTGAGCTGCAAGTCTTGTGGACCGTTGTCATGTTCGGAATTTGTTTTTGAAAAATTCCTTAGATTTTTCTTGTCGATCATCAATCACAAGCGCTATAACCAATATTCTAACGTACCAGTTCAATATCCATTCCCTGAACATGCTTGAGGTAGATGGGTAGATTTGTAAACATCGCCTGGTTGGTCCAGGAACCGCCGAAACATGTGATGATTATGGTCCAAACAGGGATAGACGTTAACATATCGAAAACAGGTATGGAGATCTTCTCCGTCTTTATGAAGCAAAGTGGAAAAGATAAACAACACATTTAAAAACTTATAGGTTATAGAGGATAATATGAAGCAAAGTGAACGGAATAAACAACAATATTCCAAACTTAGGTTATAGAGGATATATGAAGCAAAATATCCTCAAAGATATTATGATTCTGTAATGGATTTTCTTCAAGGCTCGTTCAGATACGGCGGTATTGCCGCCGCAAAAAAAAAGGCGTGTGACGTACGAGCGGAGTAGGCTAACTGTGTCTGATCGTGGTCGCTTTATTTAATTTTCGTTCAGAAATTTTTAGTCAACTTTAGAGCATTTATGACTTCACTATCAAGATACCAAAATTAATACCAATTATTTATTTGTTGGTGATTATTTTAGTTTGATATAGGCCAATTCGAAATAGACATAAACAAATTCAGAAATGTGCCTATCTTCCAATCGAGCATCACAATCGTATACGTACACGGTACACGCATCACTTGTATATAGGGTTCTAGGACAACTACCCGCTAGGGTAACCACCCTCTAGAACAGGCCTTCTCAACTGGCGGCGCGCGCGCCACTCGTGGCGCTTGCGGTCAGTCAAAGTGGCGCGCGGCTGTTCCAAAAAAAATAATACAAAATAAATACAAATTAAAAAAATAAAATTTAAGAAAGAATAAGTTAAAAATTTATATTCTAAAATTAAAAAAAAGTCGCAGTCGAAGTTGAGCCTAATATGTAAGCAAGCCGTTTTGTTTGTTTGATTTTCACTTCATTTTGACATTTTCCGTGTTTATTGCACCAAAATAACTACATATAAATTAACTTCCAGTGTAGATTTTAGCAAGGAATTGTACTAATTATTTCACATCAATATGAAATTATGATTGATGTTTTATGGAACAAAAAGGTGTTAAAAATGCCACATCTGGGCCCTAAGAAAGCCCTAAAATCCACTAGCTTCCGGGGGCTTCGCCCTCTGGACCCATCCGGTATCGGCTCGGTCGCTACGCTCCCTCGCAACACAGTCACTAAACATACAGGTTGGCACTTCAACCTCAATAAATTTCTGTTTTGGCGCTTCTAATAAACTAGTTGAGAAGGCCTGCTCTAGAACGACTGCCCCTGGACAACTTCCCCCTAGTAAACTACCCCTAGGACAACTAACCCCGGAAAACTACCACCCGGACAACTATCCCCCAGACAACTACCCCCTACGACAACCATCCTCTAGGACAACTACCTCCCGGAAAACTATCCTAAGGGGTAGTTGTCTGGGGGTAGTTGTCCGGGGGTTGTTGTCCTAGGGGGTATTTGTCCGGGGGTAGTTGTCCGGGGTTGGTTGTCCTAGGGGTGGTTGTTCTAGGGGGTGGTTATTCTAGGGGGTAGTTTACTAGGGGGTAGTTTTCCGGGGTGTAGTCGTCTAAGAGGGTGGTTGCCCCAGGGGCTAGGGGTAGTTGTCCTAGGGCTAGTTGACTGGGGGTAGTGGACTAGGGGGGGGGGGTATCCAGGGGTGGATGTACAGGGGATATGTGTCCGGATACGTGTGTTTGTAGCTGTTTTTAAAGAATTTGCCAACTTTTATCGCCGCAGCCCATTGCCTAAACAACTAAGGTTGCTTTTCCTTGTTAGGAATCGAGTAAAAGGAGTTTTCGCATGCGCGTACGCAGGGGGGGGGGGGGGGGGGGGGGCATTAAACACCCCCTTTATGTTTATTTCCCCTAAAAAATAAACCCCTAAGTATATGGAAGGAAATGAGAGGGCCAAAATCAGAAAAAGAAAGAGAGAGAAAGAAGTTTCCGGAATTCCCGTTGAACTCTTGAGATGAAGATTTCACATTTGGGAAACTGTGTAACATAATTATTTCTAATGTTTTCTCCAAGTAATCTTATACTAGGATATCGAAATTCACGACGTTGGATGGAATAACCCTCCCACACCTTCTCCTGTTTGGTTGCTTGGCTACCTCGCGGGATCACATTAATGATGCCATCCAATTTTAAAACACCCCCTTGAAAAAATCCTGCGTACGCCATTGACTCCTCGAGTCCTTTCCCGGAGGCATTTTTACACCCAAACGTTTGGCAGTACACCATCTTCTTTGCGATAAGTACAAACATGCATAATAGACGACGCGTGTCATATTAAATAATTCATAAAACTACCTCTGAAGGCTGTACGGGATTATGAGACTTAAAGGGCTGAGTTTTATTCTCCTTTAAAGGCCGTCTGTATCGTTGGCTAGAAGGGATTAGACCACCCAGGAAAGTCACTGACAGGTGGCTATCTCATCAACTCAGCTCTCGATTAACATAAGAAAAAGAGGATCATGGGGGACCAATGGTCACCGATTAGGAATTGTTTTCTATATAGATATAGAGGTAACGAGTAGCTACAAGTAGTACAGTGGGCCTTTAAGTGATTACGATGTTACAAGTATTATCACGTTTACCTTCTCTGTGATAACGGCCGTTGATAGATATTGCTTCTCTTTAGATGATATCCTGGGATGACGGCCCGGTGTCTCATAGATACGAGCCATCCAGACCACGACCAAAACCAAAGAGAATCCACCTTGAGGAAGCAGTGGCGGTAAACAATCAAAATGAAAGTATCGAGATAAAAGGAGACAATATAGGAAACAATGAATAAAATAAACATCTCCACTTTTTCTTCTTTATTGGATCGTTGACATCTGTTTATGTGAGGAAAAAAACTCATGACTTTGGGCAAATTGAGTATTATGTAAAAATAGGGACAATATTACGCCAAATCTGCTGATAAGCTCAAACAAATTGTCGGGATTTTTTGTTTCTTTGTTGCCCAACATTTTTAGACAAGCTTGAAAGCCCACAAAAAAAAGTATCGGCCAGCAATATTTTACAGTTCCTCTTTATTTCAGACTGCTCTGACGAGCAAATTAGAACCTTTATTTTGGGGTGTGTTCATATTGATGATATTGATCAGAAAATATGTCCTTACCAAAAGTATAATACGTCATAGGCCATCCACCAAGCAAGTCTGAACCGGATATGAGGCCCGACAAGACAGTCCCGATGAATGTACCAAACTTGCCACCTAAGTAAAGAAAAAGGGACCTTTTTTTATTCTTGAGGTATAGCCTATTTCCACCTGTTTTAATAAACAATTTTTCCTTGAAAGAAAAGTAACTCTCCATCTTTTTGTGTACAAAATGTCGTGTGAAATCCGCCCCTCTTCCTCCCCCTCTTCATTAACTGAAATAACATATTTGTTTTCTACTTCATTAAGTTGTTACAGATAAAGGTGAGTTCTGGAAATGCGACTGCATTGTGAAAGAAAAGGTGTGGAATGGATCAGAAAAAGTTGATCATGTAGCATGTAAGTATTGGTGTGCACTGCAAGGTTCTGGAGTCATCAAAATCATAATAAATTTGGCCCAGTCTTGGTAAAGTTACAAGCACTGTACACAGAAAGATGTATATGGGACTACACAAATGGTGTCGGGGCTACCTACCTTGATTTCCTTATCTTTCTGTGCTCATTTCTCAGCCAGTATACATTTTCTTTCAAAATTGTTTGGCACATGACATTTATTTTTAATCTTGAACATTCAGTGTAAGTTTCGTTTGATTCTGTGAGAATTTTTTTTATTTTTTTTTACCAGAACTCAAGTTTATCTTTAATATAACATATTAATGTGTACATAATAATTTTATGTAAAGAAATGAAAATTCCCCATCAGACTGAGATTCATTATCTTTATAGCTGAGTTTCGATGTTACAATACTTTCGGAAGAATACGATAGTTTAAAATACATTCATCAAAGTAAAAATGTATATCTGATCAGTGCAAGATGCAAAGCTTCAGTATTTCATATGAGTGGGTAAAAATCACTATTAAAAAGCAAAAGGGGCACAAACATGTACTCCATTTTTCTCTGACAGGCAAACACACAAAAACACAAAAATTAAAATTCAGTTGCGTTTCGAACTTTGATAGGACATTAAAATTCCGTTTTGAATATTTTTAGACCATAATAAAAGACGGAACAATTGTGAGTGACCTATTTGTGTCTATGGGTGTAAATGTGAACGCGTGTGTGGGGTGTGCACGTTTGTGTGGGGTGTGCGCGTTTGTGCGTGTGGGGGGGGGGATTCGGTACAGTGTTCGTCCTTCAAAACTATGGGGGCGCGTCCCTCAGCCCTCGGAATTTATTCAATTTTGTTTGAGTAAAAGTTGTAAGAAAGATTAAGCGTAGGCTACATACTCACTAGATAGTGCTATTGAGAAGGCTGCAGAGAAGTCTTGTGGAGGGAACCAGCGTGCCACCATGGAACCTATAGCTGGAAAGGTACCCGCCTGAAGGTTCAATCAAGAGAACAAAGCAGGTCCGACAGGGACATATAAGTTTTTTTTGTACGAGGGGGGGGGGCTACAATCCCCCGAAAATTATAAAAAAGCAACGTAAAGCAAAGACTTGTACAAAAAGCTATTGAAACGTACGAACATAACAATGAGACATGACGTCATCATTCAAATAATTTATATAGAATATATATTGACATAGCCCTTAAGTTGATTTTTCAAAAATATATTTCGATCACGTTATTCCAACATCCCACTATCCTACCCACCACCTAATTTTCGGGCATTGAGGCAACTTTTTTGTAGTACTTCGATTTCACCTAGCATATTTCTATGACGAAATACATTTCCAGTCTCATTAACTGCTGTTGTGCCCTCTTGCTTCGTTCGATTGTGAAAATTTTATTTAAAAAAAAATGTGTTAGTGTTGATTGAAGCAAAATAACCTAAAGAAATGATACAACTATTAATTTGTGAAAATGAGCTGTCCAGAAGTTATTACGGATGGTTGTTTGTTTACTGAATTAGAGAAATTGTGTATTTTTATCTTTATATCATTCAGATTGAAAACATATTGTCTAAATCTTAATCACAGATAAGCAAAAGTAATGCACACAGACTATACATATGTTGCATAATATTTGGTCCAAATGTTAAGGTATTTCTGTTATTCGGAATGCGAGGGAATTTCAGAACAATCTTTCTTCCTGTAACAGTGCTACTGGGATATTCTTCAACCTGCTAGACTACAAACATTTTTTTGAAAAGCATGAGAAAGGACACAAATTATTGATTACCTATGCCGGACTTCCACCTTCATTTTGAATGAGCTCTAAATAAATAATTACCTCTCCGATACCACACAAGATCCTGACGGCAAAAAAGTACGGGTGACCCAGTTCCGCGGCAATCGGACTCAGTAAACTGACGGCGGCCGAAAGGAACATCGATATTCCGAAGACCCGAGTGCCTCCGATCTTATCTGTCAGCCATCCGCCAGGTATCTGGGCGACCGCGTAGCCATAAAAGAAACCAGCAAGTATGAGCTCCTGCTCGTGACTAGACCATAAGAACTCGCCTCCATCCTAATAAAAGTCAAAACCAATTTTAAAAATATAGTTAAAGTAGATATTAATTGATTTTAAAAACTAACTTTATTTTCATTATTGCAAAGTTGAAACTTTGATTCGACAAGGTTATCAAAATTCAATGCTTGGAAACATTCGAAGTAATAATTATTATAAATTACAAAACGCTTAAATACAGCCCCGGCATAGCACCTGAAAAGCTCTCCGAACGCTGCTGAAATGTGTGAGATCACAGTATGGACATAATTTGCATATTAAGCAGACGATGTCCCATGACATCTCACGCATTTTCAGTGCCTGTTTTTTCATCTTCTTTTTAGTTCTTCCTCTTTCTTCACTACCGTCAGGTTAAATGTATAATCTATTGCCTCACTCTTAACCCCGCGTATGGTTTTATTTTTGACAAATGCAGCGATACAAAAATAAAGGGATCTGTCGCTTGTAAACAAAATAAGACGCCATTGTATATTCAGCTGCACACACCGCGGTATGTTCAGCGGTTCAAGAGGGAACAAATGCTGTCCTCAATATCATTCCGGGGTTTTTTCAATTTGAAAGTCTGGTTTCTTTGATTGTTAATTAACCCCTATCCTGTGTATTTACAAGCAAAAGATTTTAGTTATCAGAATCGGGTCATATCCCCTTTTGAATGGTTTGACACGCCATTACATTTATATACACTAAACTCAATATAATTTGACAAATAATAGCTTTGCAATTATGTTCATTCTCTATGGGAAGTCGTCTGCTTGGGCAGTATTGGTCCATATAGTGACGTCATTAAAACATCGTTATTTTTCCGGCGAATCTCTCGTATATCCCAGCTGCTATGGAGGTAGTTGTATTTTTATTTTTATAAATCACCCGATATGTAGTTGACCTAAAACTTGTACGATGGCCATCTGTTAGCTTACCAGTTTCTAGTGATACATTAGTTGACATATTTGTGATTTTCTTTGAATTTCACCTTTAAAGTTTCGCCAAGCTGAACTTGAAATTAGAACTACTCAGGGTTGGGATTCTTTTATTCATTTTCTACGGGCGCCTCGATTGAATTCATTTAAGAATTAAGAAAACAGGCGTTGATTTTTTTCTTTGGGGGAAGGGGTGGGGGCTGACCCCCCTTTAATTTCCCCTTTAGACCCGCCACTGGAACTACGGTTGGCTGCTGAAGGTCATCGACAAAAACGAAATCTGTGGTAACGGTCAGCAACCACTGAAGACAAAGATCAGAAGAAGGAAAAATTATGCCGACCAGTTTGGTCTTCAAAATATTTTCGATGCAATATCGGAAACCTCCAGGTGACCAAACCCCTCGAGCAACCAATTGCCAACCAATGGCAACCTCTAGAAGACTGCTCAAAACATTTCTACGACCATTGACAAACAGCTGGATGTAGCCCGGTCGCCATGCTAGCTAGTGTGACTTCGGCTCTACAAGAAATTAAAGATAGAATGCGTACGTAAAATGTGTAGGAGCAATAGAAACTAAGAAAGTAAAGACAACATGACCGACAAAGATGCCTTCCTTCTTAGATTAACAAGCCATAATTTAGATATACCCTAACCCTGTTAAAAAGATTTATGACCTTTAACCATTTATTATTTCTCGCATATCATGTATGTTATTGACCATCTGTTTATATGCAACCGTACGTTAAAATGACTTTGTAAAGAGGTTATTTCTTTGTTAATGCCCGTCTCATTCTGTGCTGCTAGTCACTTTTTATACACCAATTATTTACATAAAAAGAATATAACTGGTCCTAATGGATTTTAATCCTTTTGTGTCACACTATTTTTGCACAATATAAAGGGAAAATCTAAGAACTGCATTATTTGAAAGCTTTTAGAAATGACTCTTCTCCTGCAGATGTTATGATTAATTATCAAAGATACATATCAACGCTATGTGAACATGCCTGTCCATCTTCGTCTTCACTTGTACTGTTTGGTGACCGGCACGTTTTCGCTGTCCGATTCGGGTCCTCTGCCTGCGTGGTGAATGTGGCGTTCGTCATCACTGCCATCGTGACGCTGACGTTGATACGCATCACAAACATCATAGCCGTGCCCAACCAAGCCAGGAAGAGAAGTTCATAACGTTTCGGTACGTAGCATCTGCCTGGATAAAGTAGACAAAGTATACAGAATATCTGCGTCAATGCTGTTCTTCCCGAGGGCCCCGCACTTATCATTACCCCCATCAATTGCTAGGCACCCATTAACACCTGGGTGAAGAGTAACAAATGCAGATTAATGTCTTGGTTAATGACGTTGTTGCCGGGCTGGGATTCGAACCCTCAACTCTTAAATTAAGAATCAAGTGAATGAAACCACTATACCACGACATCTTCACACATAGACCTTTATCGAACAGCTCAGTTTTATAAGATAAGTTAATACATTTTCATTTTTAATGTGCGCCTAGATAAAAGTTGTGAATGATTTTACTTTCCTTTTGGACACGTTTCGTGAATTACAATTAATTATACACGAACAAAATATCCCTATTGCCATGACCTTTGTCTGTTTGTAAAGGGGGATTCCTGCAACGAAGGGCACCAATCATGGAGGGGGAAGGGAAATATGAAAATGGGGGAAAGAGGGAGGAGAGATATATGTATGATCCACCCCTTGCCCCAATTTCACAAAGTTTCACCAGTGCGTGCCCATGGACACTTAATATATATCTATTAAATTTAATCATTTTGTTATGCCCTAACAATAATTCACAGTTGGCATAAAATACCATTTAACCCTGTGAACGCATAAAGAGAATTAACAACTAGAGTAATCTCGTTATTGCAAAATCAAATATTTTACTCCTTATATATATGTATGCATGTATATTTATATACAGTAAATAAGAGAATAATGGTTGCATAGTTCATATCAAAGTTCCCCATTGCTGTCCTCCTTTTAAAGAAATATTTGCATAAGTTCAACACAAAATGTTTATATAATAATACATGTATATATAAAGAACACTAACCTTTGGAGGTAGTACAAAACAGTTACAGCTTCAATGCGGACAAAACTAGTTTTGTGAAAATCGAATGACAGGTTCTCTCTCTCTTTCTCTCTCTCTCTCTCTCTATTTATCACTTTTTGGGTTGTTTTGTTACGTTGCAATTTACTTCAAAGCACAATGTGAAATTTATTAAAGACCCTATCCAATGAAAATACAACTTGATAATAAATGGAGAACAGAAAAATGCCGAATACAAAGATGAAGGAATACAAAGTATTTAATCTTTCAGTATTGCACAAAAGCAAATTAAAACCTCATATTCCTCATCCCTCCAAATTTTGGGTCAACAGGGGTCAAATTTGCCGAAGATACAGTAACGACATAACACGTGGACCCGATCGGTTAACCTATATATAGTACAGTCAAAATATGAAAAAAAGAGGTCAACCTAGAACTAATTGCAACAGAAACGATTCCACTTGCATATTATCTGGAAAAACCATAAAAATAACATACTAAAAGTTGACAAAAATTGAAGTGGTGGATCAGTGCCTAATTTGCATAAATTCAAAATGGCCGCCATGCCGGACCCTGGTAGACACACAAAACCTATTTTAGCCTATATCTCTAGATCTGATACACATAGAAAGCTAAAAGTAGTGTCTTTACCAATGTTTTTGGGGTCAAGGAACATGATTATATCATTATAAGCAGCTTACAACTACTCCTTCACTCTTAATTTGCATAATTTTGCATATAATTAACCCTTTTAAAAGTCAAAATTGCTGCCATGTTGCATGTTTAAAACTATTTCTCATCTGATACTTATAGAAAGTTGATTTTGGTACCCTTATCCATGTTTAGGGGGTCAAGGAACATCATTATAGCATTATCAGCAGCTTAGAACTACTCCTTGACTCCTAATTTGCATAAATTTGCATATAGTTAACCCCTTTTAAATTCTAAATGGCTGCCATTTGTTCATTTTTAAAACTATATCTCTAGATCTGAGACACATAGAAAACTAAAAAAAGTGTCTTTACCGATGTTTTAGGGGTCAAGGAACAAGATAATAGCATTACAAGCAGCTTACAACTACTCCTTGACTCCTAATTTGCATAAATTTGCATATAATTAACCCTTTTAAAAGTAAAAATGGCTGCCATGTTGCATGTTTAAAACTATTTCTCATCTGATACTTATAGAAAGTTGATTTTAGTGCCCTTTTCCATATTTAGGGGGTCAAGGAACATGATTATAGCATTATCAGCAGCTTAGACCTACTCCTTGACTCCTTATTTGCATAAATTTGCATATAATCAACCCCTTTTAAATTCTAAATGGCTGCCATTTGTTCATGTTTAAAACTATATCTCTAGATCTGAGACACATAGAAAGCTTAACGAAGTGTCTTTACCGATGTTTTGGGGGTCAGGGAACAAGATAATAGCATTATCAGCAGCTTACAACTACTCCTTGACTCCTAATTTGCATAAATTTGCATACAATTAACCATTTTTTAAAGTCAAATTGGCTGCCATAATGTTGCATGTTTAAAACTATTTCTCATCTGATACTTTATATAGAAAGTGATTTTAATGCCCTTATTCATGTTTAGGGGTCAAGGAACATATGAGCAATGATTATATAATTAAGGTGCATGTATGATTAAATATTTTTTTTAGAGTAGCTCACAATATACGTCACGTTGTTGCCAATTTATGTTTGCTAGATTACAACTTCAAAAATTCATAATTTTCTTTAATATTTCTTCTTGTATTTTGCTTGAACCTTCACTGATCTGTTTCTTTAATTTTTCTGCTTCTGTTAAAACCAAGTTCTAATCAGGGTGGACTTCTCCTTAAAGTTTGGTGTTTTAACCATTTTCTTTGGTTAACAAACTTGACTGTACCATTTACTTCAATTCAATTTGTTTATTCGTCCATGTAAAAATATAAAAATAAGCTTCAGTCATATAGCGTGATGGATTTAAAGCAAAAAAATACACAATGATATGAGAATCACTGTGTCAATTCAAGTTGAAAACATTTACTTGGTGTCTTACCTAAGTCCTTATGGTAATATAACTTGATGATAGAATTATTAGCAAATTAAACTATCACCGAGTCTACATTATATTTACAAATGGTTTGCATATAGTTTATAAATAGTTACATATTTACATATATTTGCATAATTGCATAAAATTTAATATTAATAGGTTCATTAAATTTAAATAGGCTTCCACAAAGCGTAATTAATTCTTTATTTTTTTGTTCTGAGAATGATTTTTTTTTTAATGGAACTGAGCAGATTCCCTGTTTCCATGGTTAAGGAACCGTTAGTATTGGGACCTCCATAGCCAGTCGCCATAAACTAGGATAAGATCACATAAATTACTATAAGATTAAACATAATTTCTGAGAAAAAAATAGTTATCATTCTACTTTTCCTGCTGTTTTACCGGGGTTCTTTTTGCAAATATCATCAACATTCCAAAACTTTGTTTTAAACTTAAGCAAAATGACAAGGCTCACCTAGTGTTCAGAAAATTAGAATGGTTCTTAACAGTTTGCTAGGAATGCTTTCTGATTAAAATGAGGACCTATGCATTTATACCAAATACATCTTGATGACACTAATTTGCAAAGTAGAAAGAAAATCATGAAAACAAATGAGCATCCATATTAGAATATGATGCATTTATCAATCATTGGATGTAAGGTACAACTGTTTATGGTTGATTATCTGGCAACCTGTGGATAAAAATAAGAATTAGAAGTTGTGCTTCTTAATGTCTCAACCATTTTGCAAAAGTATCTACCATTTACATTTATATTTGAAGAGCTTGATTCCAAAAGGAGCTAAATCCATATTTTATCAAAATTGAGTTATTTGTCTTAAAATACTGATTTCCTACATGGGGACAAAAGGCAATATATAACATTCAAAAATTTCACCGGGAAGTATGAAAATATTTAGGTACAATATCATGTTTCATTCCAAAAGGAGCTAAATCCACTTTGGGTACTTCTGAGTAAATCACCTTTTTTATTTCTCCACTTTCCCTTTAGCCATGTACCTTCATGTTGTTATTTATGTTAAAGGTGTCACCCTGGACCAATAATATATAATAATACAAAAAATCTACCAGTTATTTCTGATTTTTACTAATTGTTTAGATTTTGTGGATTTAGCTCCTTTTTGAATGAAACATGGATTTAGCTCCTTTTGGAATGAAACGGATTTAGCTCCTTTTGGAATGAAAACTGTGATATGTTGTTTATTTTTCTTTTCAAAGGTTTTTTAGTTGTGATTTTACTATTATTATTTAAAAGGAAAGGTTTGCTACTATATTTGAATAAATTTCAGTGACTTTATTGAGAAAATATGACATTTTTTTTTAGCTCCTTTTGGAATGAAACTCTTCATTTCTTCCAAGAAAAGTGCTGCTTCAAGGCCTTGAAGATTGCGCACTGTGTGTGTATGTGAGGAGCCTGTGTAAGCCTGCTGGCAAGGATCCTTTCTGCATATATGTACAGGGTGCAAGTAAAAACTTTTAATCCCTTGGGGGCAGTTAGGGGTGCTTCTTTCCCAATGAGGACTTATATGCCTCAAGGGAGAGTAAGCAGGCTGGATCTACTGGAAGGTTGTTCCAGTCCTTGGTAGTTCTGGGGAAGAAGGAGCTGATGTATGCTTGTCTAGTACACAGTGTCGCTCTGAAGCGGGATCCATGACATCTTGTTACAGATGTTGCTGCCTTAAGGTATTGTTGCCATTCAACGTCAACAAGACCAAAGCGGATGCGATACAGCATTGCAAGATGGCTTTGCAGACGTCCACTAACTAGCGAGGGCCATTTTAGTTTGTTCGTCATAGATGTAACACTGCTGGTACGATCGTAGTCGCCACAGACGTACCGCGCACTCCTGCGTTGAACAATTTCGACCTTGTTGTTGTTTCTTTGGGTGTGTGGATCCCATGCTGTTGCAGCATACTCCACTATGGGCCTAGTGTATGTGACATACGTAGCCTCCTTGATCTTTTGGTTGCAGTGTCGAAAGTTACGGCGCAGGAAGGCACAGACAGAGTTTGCCTTCTTGACTGTGGCATCTACATGGGCATTGAAGTTTAGCTTCTGATCAATGTGGACCCCGAGGTACTTGGCTGAGTTGACCTGCTCCAGCTGATGACCATGGATGGCGTATTGGCCTAGGAGTGGCTTCTTCGTGTTGGTCACTCACAAGACCTGGCACTATGAGGGATGGAATTACATCTTCCACGTCTTCTCCTAGTCCTGGAGCCTGTCTAGATCTTCTTGCAGTTTGTCACAGTCCTGGGTCGGTCTGATTGGTTTGTAGAGCAGACAGTTGTCAGCATAAAGGCGTGTGGTTGAATGCCTAATGCAATCTTGTAGGTCATTGATGTAGATCAAAAATAACAATGGACCTAGGACGCTACCCTGGGGTACGCCAGATGTTACCTTGGCTTCAGAGCTGAGTTGGCCCTCCAGTATGACTTGTTGGGTACGGCCAGTCAGGAAGTTCTTGATCCACTGAAGAGTAAGGCCGTGTATACCACAATGTTTGGCTTTGAGAAGGAGTCGTTTGTGAGAGACCTTGTCAAAGGCCTTAGCAAAGTCTAGTAGGATTACATCATACTGACCCTTGTCTTCCATTCCTCTAACAAGGTCATGGATGGTGAGGATCAGTTGTGTCTCACAAGAACGGCGCTTCCGAAAGCCATGCTGATTGTCAGATAGAAAGTCATGATGGATGAGGTGGTCGATAACTGCACAGTGAACAACATGCTCACACAGCTTGCATAAGATCGCAGTCAGTGAAATCGGCCTGTAGTAACCCGGAGATGACTTGCAGCCCTTCTTGTAGATGGGAACTACAAGGGCCTTCTTCCACATCGATGGAACGCATCATTGATGAAGGGAGGCTTGGAAAAGCAGGGTGATCGCAGGGGAGATCCGTTCGGCGGTTTCCTTCAACATTCTGGCAGAGATTCTGTCTGGCCCTGTTGCTGTTACTCGACAAAATCAAAATTGTTTTTGCAACCACTGGATTATTTATTTGGAATGGACCAGTCATCTGCCAGAGCACAACAATTGTTTTGGATTCAAAGAATAAAAGAAGCCGATAAACAAGGATGGTTTCAAATTCTTCAATTTTATCTTTAAAAGAACGGTGATTGTTCCTGTTTAACTGTAACTACTACTAGGTCGAGCGTACTCGCACTAATTTGACAAGCTTTTTCCATTCAGTTCTATTCTCCATGATCTTTGGAGCTCCTGTCTTGGTAGACAGGTGTCTTTTTCTAACTGGTCAATGTAAGTCATTGCTGGGCGCCCTCTGGTGCGTTTGCCCTTTGAGGGCTCCCAGAAGAGCATTTGTGAAATGATTTCACTCTTGCTCCTCCAGCAGTGCCCACTGAAACAAAGGCGACGGTCTCTCAGTCTGGCTGAGATCGGTGTAATGTCCCTATACAGTTCAATATTGGTCATAATATGGTCACTCCAGTTGACATTTAGTGCTGCTCTCAAGAGTCTTGTATATCAACCATCCAGTTGTTTTGCCAGGCTACTCGTCAATGTCCAGGCTTCTGATCCATAGAGCAGTACAGTTTCCACTGAAGCCCTAAAGAAATAGACTTTTAGTTTTCTACCGAGGTTTGATTTCCAAATGGCTGTCAACTTGTTCAAAGCCGTCCAGGCTTTTGCCTTTCGATAATCAGGTCTTGTTTTGACTGATCAACCCACGAGCCAAGGTACTGAAAGTCTTGGACCTGCTTCAGCTTTGTCCTGTCAGCAGTACAGATATCGCCTTCACGAAGGTTGTACATCATGAATTCTGTCTTAGTACTGTTTATTTGTAGACCGACTTGGCTTGCTGCATACTCCACTTGTTCTAGGAGCTTCTGTGCCTTTTCCAGATTGTCTGAGATTAGTGCAATATCATCAGCAAAGTCGGTATCTGTGATCATTTCAGCACGATATCTGCTACTTTACCTTTCCTGTAGGGTGAAGCCTAGATCCTCGAACCTTTCAGTAGCCATTCTTAGAGCATAATCCAATGCTATGATGAATAGGTATGGTGCTAAGGTATCTCCTTGAAGCACTTCTGCTAAGATGGTAAAGGAGTCAGTCTCTCCATCTGGTGAACGTACTTGAGCTGTGGTATCTTTGTACATCACTCCTACTGCTGTAACTATTGTGTGTGGTATTCCATAGGCTCTTAAGATATCATGTCATGTCATGTTCAGCAGGTACTGCCCATTTCTGTTAGTCCTATTGCCAAAAGTAAAACCCTTGCTGTCTATAGAGCTAACGTGGACATTCATGTCCCCACAGATAATCTTAATGTTGTGCTGAGGGACCTTTTTAATGACATCAGACAGTAAGCTATAGACATTTACAGCTTCATTGTCTGGGGAGCAGTTGGTTGGACTGTAGCAGGTGATAACAGTGGGAGGTGGATTTCCACTGAACTTGGCTAGAAGTATACGAGGACTCGCCTTTTCAAGGTATTCCAGTGACTTATAAGCAAAAGGACTCATCAATATACCGACCCCTCCAACTGTGCCCTACACTGTATTCTTGGTGCCTGAAGACATAGCTAGTACCCAACCTTTGCCCATGTCCTTCATCAGAATATGCACATTTTTATGGTAGATATGATGTTCCTGTATACACAGAATGTCTACTCTCTTTTCTTCAGCTAGTGCTGTTAGTTCTCCCATCTTAATTCTCCTTTGACTTGAGGGACCGGACATTAAAACTCGATATTAGAGTTGCTGCTTTGCAATCTATGATTTTAATTCTAGATTTGGATTTGAAACCAGTATTCAATTTTCCGACCTCAGCCTGGTTTGTCACTGGGGGTGCGGTTCTTGGTTATCCGGGCGACAACCAGGCCGGTATCCGTTTTTGTTGGTTTGTCTCATCATGTCAGTATTTCTTAGCTTGCTAATATGAATAAATTCAAAGTATAGCTACAATGGAGGCTCGCAACACCTTCCAATACCGTCTATGCAAGGCAGGGGAGGTGGATTTTCCCTGAGCTAATTAAAAAGGGGTTACCTATATAAAGAGCCGCATACCGAATAACTATGGTTATAAAATGTTAGACAAAAACATTCCTAAGTTCTACCGAGCTATATTCTTTGACCCCCTAAACATGAATAAGGGCACTAAAATTAACGGTCTATAAGTATCAGATGAGAAATAGTTTTAAACATGCAACATATGGCAGCCAATTTGACTTTTTTTTTAAAGAGTTAATTATATGCAAATTTATGCAAATTAAGAGTCAAGGAGTAGTTCTAAGCTGCTGATAATGCTATACTCATGTTTCTTGACCCCCTTTACATTGGTAAAGACACTTCGTTAAGCTTTCTATGTGTATCAGATCTAGAGATATAGTTTTAAACATGAAAAAATGGTAGCCATTTAGAATTTAAAAGGGGTTAATTATATGCAAATTTATGCAAATTAGGAGTCAAGAAGTAGTTCTAAGCTGCTGGTAATGCTATAATCATGTTCCTTGACCCCTTAAACATGGATAAGGGCACTAAAATCAACTTTCTATAAGTATCAGATGAGAAATAGTTTTAAACATGCAATATGGCAGCCATTTTGACTTTAGAAAGGGTTAAGTATATGCAAATTTATGCAAACTA
This sequence comes from Strongylocentrotus droebachiensis, assembly GCA_035222895.1. NCBI lineage: Eukaryota > Metazoa > Echinodermata > Echinoidea > Camarodonta > Strongylocentrotidae > Strongylocentrotus > Strongylocentrotus droebachiensis. The sequence goes on along the minus strand of JAVYIG010002259.1, from coordinate 220,009 downwards.
AGAGTCAAGGAGTGGTTCTAAGCTGCTGATAATGCTATTATCATGTTCCTTGACCCCCTAAACTTGGATAAGGGCACTATAATCAACTTTCTATAAATATTAGATGAGAAATTGTTATAAACATGCAACATGGCAGCCATTTTGACCTTTAAAAGGGTTAATTATATGCAAATTTATGCAAATTAAGAGTCAAGGAGTAGTTGAAAGCTGCTTATGATGCTATTATCATGTTCCTTGACCCCTAAAACATTGGGGAAGACACTTTGTTTAGCTTTTTATGTGTCCCAGATCTAGAGATATAGGCTAAAATAGGTTTTGTGTGTCTATCTACCAGGGTCTGACATGGCGACCATTTTGAATTTATGCAAATTAGGCACTGATCCACCACTTCAATTTTTGTCAACTTTGAGTATGTTGTTTTTATGGCTATTCCAGATTATATGCAAGTGGAATCATTTCTGTTGCAATTAGTTCTAGGTAGGCGATGATCCATGCTTAATTAATGCAAAGTCATCGTGAATATGCGTACTCCACATAATATACGATTATGTCATCAAGTCGATAACAGGTTTTTAGGTCGACAACTTCCGATTTTCAAAGCTTTAGAATTTGAATTTTCAGAGAGCTGATACTCCTCTGACAGACACTAAAATGGTATATAATTGATATAATTGTAATCTATGGTTTATAAGCTTCCCGTTGATATATAATTCATCCATTTCATCTTTCAGTTCAGATATGGTCTTTGATAATTGAAAACCAAGCACGGCCCGTCGAACTACATTGGCAATCGAACGTTAGGTTCTTTCGCAAATCTGTTTGATATCAGGTAAATTCCCACGATAGTTTTTGAAAATATTAATTGTCGATATTTGAATAAAGGCTATTATCAAGAGCTTACCATGTAACCACAATAACGTACATGCAAATCAGACTTTATAGGGGCAAATGTGCCCTTCTTTCGAGGAGTTTACAGGAGGATTGAGGGGGGGGGGGTGGGAGCAATCCCCAAGATTTGTCAAACAACGGGAAATGAGGCAAAGGGAAAAACAACCACCACGTTTGTTCCGTTTGTTCCATGTTTTTTTTTAATTTGTTGTATACTCCCTTTGATCAGCAATATAAATGAATGATACATAGCTTTATTTGAGATACACAACTACGGCGGATAGCCCATTAGAGCTGTGGGGCCTTTTTAAAATCCAAAATAGGATTGTTCTTCCAATGGTGTCCTTTACATCTTTAATGAATAATCACATCATGACTTTGAAAGTTTACCTTCCTTTCTTCCTTGGCCTTCCTTATCGCCCAACAATGGTTTCTTCTCTCCAAGTTCTATGGTATGCCAATCGTCATCGTAGCCATTGTCGTGGGCGTTCCTTGCCGAGGTGGTCTCGTTATTAGGGCCGTGGTCGGGCCGGTGGTTGCAGTCTTCTTCGATTGGATCAGGCGAACCCATTTTCACAATCTTCTGTCAATTTTCACCTATTCAATTGGCATGGATTGGAAAAGGGGAACATGCTCTAAGAATCTCAGACTTAATGTAATGATTTTATTTAATTATCTTGATTAGTTACTATGTATTTACTGTACATTTTTTCTTCAAAAGAAAGAAATATAGCATAACAATTATCATCAACAGGTTGAAAATTAGGTCAGTACATTATAAAGTGAAATAAAGAAGAAACACTTTTCTAAATGCCGCCTCTTTCATTTTTGTAATACTTTTGTTGTTGTTGCTGGGTGGTATAAATCCAATGATTTGGTGTCTAATCAAATTTAAGCAACTTAGTTAGATATGTCATGATGACATCATAGTAACAACAATGAAAATGAAAATTCTCTTGATGAGGAACATGGTCATAGGATAGCTAACAGCACGAAAGCTTTATTCAATGGAAATAAATAACAATTACATCATTCCTTGGCTGTACAATAACTTAGGCCTGTTCCAAACTTGTAAGGATCTAAACATCCTCATTTTAACCAAGAGGTGAACAGTTTTAATGTCTTTACATTCCAGTTATTTCTTACCAAATTCTAAGTATCCTTGTACGGTATCCAAAATATCCTCTCCCTTGCCATATCCTGAAGGCTTCGTTGAAAAGTGTCGATTTTACAGTTAAATCCGTCCATCTCGTGAACAGTTGAACGCGCTAAATGAAATGTGAAATGTATCTACCAGCGTTTGAACGCGGTATACTTTAATATCTGGCATGACGTCTTTGTAAGATCCATGACGACGCTTGAGCAAACATGTATTTACGGGTCAAAGATTGAAAAATATAAATTTGCTCGTAAAATTAAACTTTGCACTGGAAATATTACTTGCACAATAATTTCTTTTCTTTTGTCCTCCTATTTTTTCTTATTTTCACCAGCTCGTGATTGTGGTGCGTATAATGTTAGCGTTTATCTACGTGAACTATTTTTAAGAGCTTATGCTACCCTACTAATATTTTTATGGCAACGCAAGGGCTTGTATTCTCAGGTCAAAGACTTGAAAGGTAAATTTGCAGTAAAGCAGTAAAGATTTCGTCATACATGTTTTTAACCTTTGGAAATTGAAATCATAAGGCAATAATTCATAACTTTGTGTGGTGAAGCAAATTTTATTCAAGTCTCCATCATTTAATACACTTGTTTCCTCTCCTAATCTTGTGGACATTTGTCAACAATAACTCGCTGTCGTCACAATAATGATAACAATAATGATAACATTTATGATAATAATAATAATAATAATATAAATAGAAAAGAAGAACAATAAGATTGTTCACGTTAGTGATAATACTATTACTAATAACAATGATAGTAATAATAACAATAATACAAAAAATAAAAATAATTTTCTTTACCCAATGTTGCTGCTGTTCTTCCTGAGGGTCCTTCAATAATTATTACCCCCAGCAACTTCCGGGCCCCCACTTACACTTTGGTGGAGAGTGGCAAATGTGGATTTATGTCTTGCAAAGGACATCGATACCAGGTTGGGATTCGAACCCTCAACCTTTGGATTGAGAATCAAGTGAATGAACCATTTTATCGACATTATCCAATGTTTGACTTATTTGATGTCAGCGAATGCCCTTTTCATGTAAAGGACCCCCAAAAGTAGTACAACTTTGTGTGAACACGTGTGTCTGTTTCCAAGTTAAAACTCTTAACGGGGTTCGCCTCTGCTCATTATTTTTGTGTGGGCCCCTGCAACGAGGGCACTTGTGTCGTATTGCTTTCTCGCAAAATAGTTAATTAGCCTGTATGCCTTATAGTATATCAAAATCACATCAAAGAAAAGAAAAGTGCCGATTTGGAAGGACAAATATATTTCTCTTTTATATTGTGTTTATTATAGCAATGTAAGACAATTCAAATGGGTATATTGCACAACAAAATATATGAGCACAAAATGGGCACAACAAAGACTAACAAAAAAAAAATAGGGAGACACGGCACGTGGATCTTGCTCCATTAAACTTATTGATTTAAAAGAAATAAATACCAGCGGGCATGTTAGCCAATGTTAATGCGTCCAATGTAAGTAATTGTTCCGTTTTAAATTGAATCCATGGAGAAAGAAAAAAAAAATCACAATTTTGATTATGGCAGTACGAGGTAAGTAATAATCAAACAAAAGCCAAACCGAGTAGTCCAAGTTTTAGAAAGAAACATAAAATTGACGAAACACGTTAAAGATGAAGACCACAATTATGTATAGGGGAATGGTTGCTACCCCCCCCCCCCTCCTCTAGCAACGCCTTGCCCTCAGAATAAATATATATATATATATATACGAATACCTCATCTCACTTCGTGGTTTCCCCACTAATCTCTACGAAAAGAAAAGACAAAATGAAAAACATGGAGTTCAAAGAATCCTTGGTTTCGATAAAGCAAGCAGAGTCATCGTTGATGGCAGTAGAATATTAACATCTTCGGTATGAATTAATCGTGGTAGAGACAAAGTTTATACAAGGTTGTATCAACACTGCAGATGTTGTATGCAGGCGCGGATCCAGGATTTCTTAGGGGGGGGGGCCCAACTTTATTTATTTTTTGCTCCCGAAAATTTGAAAATCGCGCCGGCCGAAAAGTCGCTCAGTGGGGGGGGGGGGGGGGGGGGGGTAAGCGGACACTTTTTTTTTTTTTTTTTAGTCCCAAAAAAAATCGCAACGACTCAGCCAGCCGAAAAGTCGCTCAGTGGGGGGGGGGGGGGGGGGGGGGGGGTAGTGAGCACATTTTTTTTTTTTTTGGTCCTCGAAATTTTTTAATTTGCACCCCCCCCTTGAGCGCCAGGGGGGGGGCCCAACCCCCAAAAAAGGTAAAAATCGCGTGATTTTACATGATTTTTTTCTCAAGGGGGGGGGCCCGGGCCCCCCGGGCCCCCCCCCCTGGATCCGCCACTGGTTGTATGTACGTGGTTATTTTTTTCTCCAATTTACTGACGGCACTAATATGAAACAGAAAGCAAATGTTATTACATGCATAATTGCACTTTAGCTAGCAGAAATTACTAATTATCATAATGGTTTTACTTGTATTTAGTTCTCTATCTACACTGGCAGAATGATAGCCTATAGCCTACTAGCCTTCACATTGTAAAATGAGATTTGAAATGAACCTGATTACTGGCGAACTAAATAATTCAAGCATTCTGTTAAGAAACCTGGCTGGAATGAAATTTCCCTTAGCTTACATTTCTCTTTTATTGTAATAGTATATTAACCATATATTTATCAAATGACATCATTAATGGGGGCCATGTTGTAATTTCAAGTGCATTATCTAATTTCTTCGACGACTATTGCATACTCAAAGACATCACTTCCTTTACTCATATAATATTCTGTATAATCAACAATTAAGGATACTGCACTTGTGTCTATATCACGCACATAAGTGGGCTAAATCAGCTTATTGATATAGGAAACATGTCTAACTAATAGCACTTAATATATATTTCATTGAGTAGTGTATTGTAGCAGATCTCATATCAAAACTCTCACACATAGAATGAATGTTTTACTAAAATAGATGATTAGTTAAATTCCGTTTCAGCAAAACGCAACACCTTCATAAGACGGTGTTTTAATTCTCTATTTTGACAAAGGTGTCAGTTATAGTCAGTTATAGGCACATTTCATATAGCTAATAATCAGACTTAGTTTTTCACGTTTCATCATTTAGGGGTTTCCGTTCCTTTATTGGTAACCATGGTGATGCAGAGTCGCGGGTAATGCATCTTGAGAACATCTCGAGCCGATGGTCTAACATCGTGATCGGCATGGAGCATCTGCATCACGCAGTCGCAGATGTGGCAAGACTTCTCATAGCCCAATCCGATCTGTTTCAGAGTCTCCAGGAATTCAACCCTGTCTTCCACCCGTAGCTGCAGGAGGACTTCGCGAGACTTGAGGACGCTCTGGTGAACCATTGCCGCCATCTCGAACAGTATGGAACCCAGGGACCAGATATCTGTCTTGGATCCGTGAGGACCCTCAAAGACTTCCGGTGGGGACCAATAGAGGGACCAGACCGCTGTCCTGGTCCTACAACGGAACCGATGCAAGTCCTCGATAACAGTCCGAATCCCGAAATCCCCGATCCGCAGGTCCATCTGGGGCGTCAGGTACACGTTGCTTGGTTTCAGATCAGTATGGGCTATTCCGCTATCATGGAGATAGGTTATGGCATGGAGAAGTTGGCCCATCCAGCGCTGCATGTCCGATTCGCACATGGATTTACCCTTCCTGGACTTCTCCTTGAAGAAGCTGTCAAGGTCACCCGTGACAAAGTAATCAGACACGATACACAGATACACGGCTGCTTCTGCAGAATCCCAGTGAACGAAGGCATCACGTGGGACAGCAAGATGCCTGTGACTGAGCTTGGTGAGTCGCATGACCTCTCGAAGGGCACGATTAGCTTCCGGGTCATCGTTACATTCGATCTTCTTCAGAATATATGTCTTTCCATTTGTTCGATGCTTGACCAATAAAGTGATACCCTGAGGACCTTCCGCAAAGGTGTTTATTATCTGAAAATAGTACATTCAATATTTCATGAGTAATAAATTCAATTTATTTATCCGGAGTATATTGAAATGTAATTAATTATTCATCAAATTGTGTAAAATTTGATTGTAAATATATTAACGATATAATTTTGTATTTGTTCTCTCAATTTTTTGTAAATTTACAATATTAACTTTTGCTTTGTGGTGGCAGCTTGCAAATCGAAATGATACACAAGTCCTGATACTTGCAGTACTGCACCAAAAAGGGGTAACACTTTTTCATAAAAACATTGTCAGATTGTGTGAATATTTTGCATTTAGATAATAGGCAGATGATATCATTTCACTATCCCTAGGACATATATTATGTAAGAATACACATCTTGTTGAAAACGCTTGTTGATTGATGAACCAGGGTTTTTGGTAATTGCATTAATACATTGTGGGTGCAAGAGTTAACCTAGATAGATAACGAATGAAATTTGTGAATTTCTTTATGTTCAAAAATGGAAAGTGGTCTGTACATTCAAAATTACGATAGTAATCAAAGTTATATTGTAGTATGCAACTTTTAAATTAAGCTGTGGATTATCATATGAATAAGCACACTTTTAGAATCATATCCAACTGATTTACAGAAATATGAAATAGGGGAAGAATTGGCAATGATGTCAAAAGCAGATAACATTTCTTTTCAATAGCAAAATTTCAGGTTGGGTCTTTACAGCTTCTTAAAAAAGAATTCGAAGATATTATCTCGTTTTGACTATCATTTGAAATAAGAAAGGCTAGTTGCTGAGTTATATTTTAGATATTAGAGGCGACCTAGAAAATTAGAAAGCACATGATTTTTGAAACGCGTGAAGTTCACTCTCAAAATATCGAATGTATTTGTCAATCTTCTGTCTTTCCTCTGAATATACGTCGTTAATTTTCAGCATGCGTCGTAAAAGTATCACTTTAAATTGGAATCAGAAGTGATAGAATTGTGTACTGTTAGTAATCACTGATAGACTACATTTCAAGCACAAACAAAACACAAAATGATATGGAACAAGGCAAAATTCATGATTTCCTCATTCACCCGCCTCTTTGATACTCAAACTTTAATGTCACAGTGGTAATTTTTATAGTATGGACACAAAACATGCCACAAAAAGGTAAAATTATCTCAAAAATATGAACACAAACACTTACCATGTATTTATCCATTCCTATAATGTTTATCAAAACAAACACTTTACGATCATCCAGTTTGTTGCAATAATGAACATTTTGCAACAAGGAGAGCGTTTCACATCCGGACCATGCAGTCCGAATTCTATCAAGTACTCCTGCTATTTGCTAATTGCCGTTACCATGATGAGTGCATCTATGCACCTTTTTTTCTTCCTCATTCACGATCAATAGGAAGTCAATTCGATTACAAAATATCTTCCCATCAGTCTACTCCATGCCAACGTTATGGCTTATTGATGGATTCCATTTGAGTTTGGTTGCCATGGATACCGTTATGGTCTAGTCGTACATGAAATGTCACAATGCTTTGTGATGGAGTGCACTTCAATTTGCTGTCGGTAATATGAATTGATTATTTTTCATTTGCTGAAAAATTGCGGGATGGCAAGCCAATAGATCAACCTTGAAAGCATTTTTTAGTGCAATTATAATTCGGTTCGTTGAATTCATAATTATTGCTTGTTAGGAATCATCAAATAAACCTAATTAACTTGGTATCATCGATCTCAGTTGAGGTTTCTGAGTTTGGTTTTGGTTATAAGTTTATGGTCGCTTATGATTAAAAAAATCTTAAATTAATAAACTGACATGAAACACCTCTCTCAGAGTTGCCCATGAAGTCATTCAGTCTCAGAGGTTTTTATTGAAAACAAGGTTCAGTCGTTAAATATTTCTCTACCTCTCTCCTTATTTTTCGTTCATTCAGGGACATTCGTCTTCAAATTGATAACACTGGTCTCCCCCCTCCTTTGAGCTACATCTTTAACATAAAGCAAAGTCATGTAGGCCAATCTGAAAAGAATACGACGCTTGAATATGCTTTAAAACTGGAAAGGATACACACTGCAAATGTGGAAAAGCCTATGCTGTCAATTTAAGGACTATAATGGTTATTTCCCTCTTACAATCTAACAGTGACAAAAGCTAAATGCATTTCAAAAGATGGAAAAATGAGCATAACATATTAGAACATTTTCGCTATTTTTTATCGCTAATGCGTTAGCCATTAATTTATTTATCTATATTATATAATGAGCCAAACCACCGTGACAAAATATGAAGTTTTGCCCAGAATTGATTTGCATTGCGCAAAACTGAAAGAAGATCTAAAATAGTAATATAATATCGTATTCCAATTTTTTAAAACTTTGATAATCAACATTTTTACTCGATTCGCTCATTGCTTTATATATGAGCCTCTTGATGCGATGTCAAGTCTTCAATGTAAGTTTTTGCTCATGACCATCAATTCAGTAAGAGAACTATAAGATCTGTTACTAACACTACTTAGAATGTAGCTCGAGAAGTAAAGATGGAAGAATAACATAAATTTACTCTGTGATCTCGTATTACTTTAACATGTTCGGGTTATTGCTGCAGCATACGTATTTCTTTCGTGTTCTTTCTTAAAAACAGTTCTACGAGTTTACAATTTAAATCAGTTTTAATCAGTCATATTCTAATTATTGATTATTGAATCAATTTTTAAATTATTGAGACATAACTCACATCCTCAATCTTAAAAGAAAACATGATATCTGAATTACATGTGTAATGATGACGTTGTCTATCCTACTGCTAAAAGTAGAAATACATAAATGAATGAATAGGAAATAAAGACATAAGTGTTTGAGTGGAGTGGAAAAAGACAAACATTATTCATCCTTGTTTTTTAATAGTCTCATTATGAAGCCTATACCGCAATAAAACAGAAACATCTTTGTTTAGAAATATAAATGAACTGATAAAGGGGTCACAGTTAATGAAAAAGTGGGGGATATTCTAGAAAAATACAAATAGAACTGTGCGTGTGTGCGCGCGTGCGTGTGATAGAGAGAGAGAGAGTGGGGGGGGGGTGATAAGGGAATGGGAAGGAGAAGAGATAATGAGAGGAGAAGCGAGATAGAGCAGAGAGAGGATAGAGAAGGGGAGGGAGAGAGAGAGAGAGAGAGAGAGAGAAAGAAGGGGAGAAAGGGAGAGAGAGAGGGGGAGCGAGAGAGAAAGGGGAGAGTTATACTCACTTATAGGGGACATCGAGTAGGGGTCAAAGCTACGTGCCTGTATTTATTTATTTATTTATAAATCTCATATTAATCGATACATTAGTTGCCCTGGCTTACATGATGCGAAATATCTAAACACTTCCTGACTATTATGTTTATGTCTGGGGACTCTTTAAAACAAAAGAAACCTTTCCTTCGCGATATTAACAATATTCACCCCTTCTCTCTCTAACTTTCTCTCTTGTTCTGTTTACTTCCCTCTCTTTCCCCTCCCTCCCGCACTCACTCTCCCTCTCTAACCCTTTCTCTCCCTATTCATTCCTCTTCCTCTATTTATATTTCCATCCCTCAGTTTCGCCTCCTCAGTCGTCCGTAAACAGTGAAAGGGGATTGCTCAAAGACGAAACCATACACGAAACTCGTCCGGCGCTCATGCAGGAAGCAGTATTGACATGCTTTTATTAACGGAAGATCAATATCCCATTCAATTTGTACGTTTCCTTGTGTGTACTCACACTGACTTCCTCGCACATACACACACACACGCGTGCGATCGCAAGCAGCATTTAACAGTCGAGGAGTACTTCTCACGGTAATGGCGGGAGGTATAAATTTCAGAGTCATTATGTCGCCTTTATCGGCTGCTGGGATTCGCTATCGTAAGAATGGTTTCGCAATGAACACCATGGGCTACATCTGCAGAAGACATCATGGAACGATCACGAAGGAAAACGCGGGAACTGGTTCAAGTCCATTACGTACATTTCCTAAGGTAAATACATTGCTTCTTAAATATATTGCTAGCGATCCACCACGGCTTATCTTTATCTATATGCGTATTATATGCCGATTGCGTAATAATGACTGTACGACGGCCGTAGCGTTCTACTCTTGCTAAAATATATAGAACAATATGGCTGTGCGTGTACACGTATGCATATGAATATATCATTCCAAAATCCTACACAGCAAAATGATATATTTCCTTTGAATTAGGATTGTCGTAATTAATATTCTATCATCACGGTTTGGGGTAGATGAGTATATTATGCAACACTTTGTCATACGTATACACGTACATCAAGATGCCCCTCTTTTGAACACATGCATGTTCTGGCACGATATATGTTATACACGCACAAAAGATATCCTGCATGGTTAATGTGTTGTAGCCCGCATATTCGAATGGCAAGGATCTGTTAAAGCAATGGTCTTAAATCATAATATATCTGCGGGTATTGACCCTACCAAGGTCCCATTGAACCCTTTGTTGTGGTTATTCGAGCTTTTCTACATACCGCTGCTTATTGATACTTTCAGTACGAAGGTTTGGCCTGTACTGACGGAAGATAAGTCGCAATGTTTTTGGAAACATTTTAGACGTCAAAGAACATCACACATACACATTTACATATATATCTGACTTCTCTCCACCTGTTTAGTTGTTCACTCATATTTTCTTCGTGAATGTTCTTGGCTGGGGGTCTGGCTATTGTCCCTCGTACGTTTAATGGGGCTAAATTAATAATGGCATTGGGGGTGCTGTTCAAAGAAGCGATCTTCCTCTTGTCATGAGCGAGTTGACGATCGATGCTTATAAATTGTTTGTTCTCAATTGTATCATAATCAAGTCATTGACTTTGTTTGTAATATTGTGGGAAATTATGGCTAAGCTTATTACTCGTTTATTATTCTTTAATTGCATCCAAAATGTTGGATTCCAAAAACACAAATACGAACAGATACATAACATTACTAGAAATAATTTACACAATGAAACTATAGAATCTGATACATAAATTATGGAATAACTATGTGATTACTGCAATACACAATATGAAATAAGTAATATGTCCCTAATTTTAGCAGTGTATAAGCCTGGACCACGGATTATGTTTCTCTGTTTGCATCCATGTTGATATTAAGCCATTGACTTCTGGATTCACTGGATTCACAAGTCATATTCTTCTGTTAGGTTTAATAAGAGAACCACCCGGTCTCGGTAGGCAAAGGGTACATAATCCGAAGAGTCTCCCTGTTATTGGCACTGCGTATCTATTTTCACTCTAGGGTCTCGCTAAGTGTGATGTGCTTGAATTTACTACCACTGAATCAATATAGAATTGCTTTGGATTTTTCCCTCTCATACCTCCACCTCTTTCAAAAGAACAGCGAAAAAGAAAGGAGAAGAGAGACAGATGGGGATGAGGAAGGGGAGAAAAAGGGAAGAATTCAGTACAATTACTAGCATCATAGAAATGTGCACTTTTAGTGAAGATTATAGAGAAAGTACTCAGCAGATTTAAGAAATCACCAAAACGGTACGTATTACCGCTCCCTATTTTTTTTTTAAATGTCATACCTGTTATAAATCTGAGTTAAGCTAATGAAAACAACAACCTTATCTTCCTCAAGGAAAAAATGTGTTGTAGAAAGACCACCTGTTTACAGTGGCCACTTTCTCCGTTTCCCTCGGGTGGCTTCAATAGAAAAAATAGAAAAATTAATCGTAAATGATATATTTATAATTCATTTTATTCTTTTTGTAGTTATTTTGTTTTTATATTTTCTTATGTTTTTTGGTCGTTTATATTTCTGCATTCTATATTCCTGCGCCTCCAGCAAAATAGAATCGATTACCGATAATATTGTGTGCTCTCTTTTTTTTCTTTTCACACATTATGTTGTTTTCAAGCCCTAACCTTATACATTTTACTTGAATATCGTACTATATAGTGTATATCCATGATAATCCATGTTAATTAAATACACATCAATATTTCTTGCTCATGATAGGGGATTGGATATGTATATAAAAAGCAAGTCCAAGCTATTTTGGCCCATATGTTAAAGACCACGTCTAAGATTTCAGTATATTGGACGATTGTAATAAGCAGAAAGCTCTATACTGTTGCTTGAATCAGATAAAACATCTACAGAATGATATCTTTATGTCAATTTATGTTCACAATTTCCAAAACAGTTCTCAGTGATACTCAGTAACGTAAGGAACATACGTATTGTCCATATGTGTAGCATGGTCATTGCCGCTAAATAGTGGAAATTGGATTACAACACTAGAGTACGAAAGCGACGAGAGAGAGAGAGGTCTGTATTGTGCTCATTATATTCCTTATGATTAATAAGTCACCCGCGCGGAAGAAAGGACATACATGCACGGAGTCCAACAGCCAGCGATGCGTAATATTATATTCACACTACATGGTTATAGTTGCTGTGGAAACGTAAAAGGGGAGACTGCACAATATGTAGGAGATACAGAGCCGGAGGTGGGGAGGGGGAGGAGGCAGAGGGGGGGGGGGGGAGGGGGGAGGAGACGGGGGGATATATAGGAGAGGGAGTCTAACAGCCAGTAGTATCTCCATAGCACAAGTAATTGCTTTATAGAAACATCGAAGACTGCGATGATATCGGAGATGCTTAGCTGGAGATGGGAGGATGGGGCGGCTAGATGGGAGAGGGGAATTGTACTGGAACGAAACGATTCGTGCTATGGAAACTAAACGCCTATTCTATGCACTATATGGCAGTGCATTTTGACAAGTATGGTCACCTGTGTTCTAGAATAATAATTGAAAACATAAAAATATAGACTTGGTATGTTTACCAGTGGCGTATTCATCCAGCTCAAGGTAGAGCCGATATACACCACCTTCTCACGTCTAAAGGGCCATGCAAACTAAACTCTGATTTAAGATGTCACATGATATGAAATTGCGCAAATATCTACACCATTATGATCTCCTCTTACTTGTTGGAGCGTGACAATCTCTCCTTCGACTAATCATTGTGGACCGTCATGAGTCATGATTAATGTTGTTGTTGTTGTTATTATTTTCATCATTATTATCATTATCATTATTGTTACTTTTATTATTATTATCATTTCCTACCCAAAACCCATTATTCCCCCTTGTTTACCTGTGTGTCTGATAGTTGACACATTTTCCCTGTCTTTTGATGCTTATCCTTTCCTTGCTCTGCTCTCCCTTTAAGAGGTTATAATGTTACTGTAAATCTTTGCAAAAGTACACAATGTGGAGCGCCTTCGTTAAGCTGAATTCGTTAATCATGGAACCACACACATGGAAGTAATCAATTTAGTGATGGTCCGGAGTATGGGCAACAGTGGTCTGAAATCATGTCACGACAAAAGTATAGGACACGCGTGACGCAGAATGAACAGACTGTGATATTAAAGGGCTAGTGTAGGGTTTGATGTTACCAAGGAGCTTAGACATATACCTCCTGGGTATAGGAAACCATTTTACACATAAATAAGATCTAAAATATCCACTGCACCAGCAAGAACATTTGCACAACTCATTCATTATCAAATGTTGCTATTGGAAGTTGATGGCAGAAAAATTTGTCGTTGAGTTGGTGGATTAGATAGACAAAACAAGGGCATAAGGAAGAATTCTGTCAGATGAATTTTGCAACAATTTTGACCTTGTTTTCATAATGGGTATTCGATTATACAGTAATGGTGAATGGAGATTACCTCGCTGTTGACGAATGAAGTGTAAACAGTTGCCAAGTGGTGATTAGTTGACAAAAAATATTTAGTCCTATATGACAAATTTATAGAGATCATCTCACCCTCTAGAGCTAGTGTTTAAACGAGTTGCCAAAATATTTATTTTTGTTTTACGTTGTATTTTATTTCCATCATTCACAGGCGTTACAAATATATATTTGATAAACATTCAACAAAGATTGATAATTATATACTATAATTGTAAAAATGAAAAATTCAACATAATGATAATTCAGTGTATTTTAAGATATAACTTCAAATTGATATTGGAAGTTTCGATATTGTAGAGGTTTGTTTTAAAGGGATCCGGTAACTTTGTCTCAGATTCTGAAAACATATTCTGGATTTAGCTCAGGATGCAATGATACTTATAAACCTTTAGGTCAGTCAGGAACGCCGTGACTTTTACAAGCCGATCGCCTGTCTGATTATCAAGATATTTATGATTGGAATTACAAATTTTGAAAACCGTTCGCCTGACGATTTTCATAACACTACAGTCCATTGGGGAAAACGAGTATGGTAAAACCGGTCACTCATAGATTTTTACTTTTTTGAGGCACTTCTTGATCATTTTGAAGCGCAATTTTTTTAGGGCTTCAATATTACATCATATCACAGACACTGATAATACGTAGGGCCGTGTATCTCATATTTAACATTGTTAAACGATCCCTTTAAGGGATTGCAAAATATTACGATTTTGTTAGATCTCCATGGCATTACATGTAGCTGTTGTCCCAATGGCACAAGCTTGCAGATGCGGCGGATGATATGTGAGGACAACTGGAAGATCGGGGGCATAAGAAGAGCCACTATCAATCAACCCTCTAACCAGTCATCGTGAAAGATGACCCCGAACTCTACGTAAGCAATTACTTTGCATTCCGTCCACGGGCTGATGAGAGGCAGAAGGGTGCTGTATTGAATCATATGACATACGCCCTTTTGGTTGTAATGAGAATGTTGTGATGCCACTTGTGTCATTCCAACCGCCTGAGGCACTCGTCGTTATTTAAGAAGCGCTTCATGCATGTCTGGACGTAAGAGACTTGTCATCACTACCGGCGTGAAGTTAGAAAGATATTCGATATTCGATATTCGATATTCAAAGTGCGAATATCAAGCCAGTTTGATATTCGGATTTTCGGATATTCAAAATATCACAATTCAATGCACATAAACATATCTGATATAAGCCTGTTTTAGGTACCCAACCCCTATTAAACGGGACCATCATCTGTTGTCTGATAGATATGAAAACAACTTACATTTTTATATGAGTTTTATCCCGGTCAAAAGGGGATAAGTCACATATCTTGGCAAAAAAGATACATGTCTATCTGTAAAATATAATTATTCCATACACAAGCATATATCGGATATATAGAGGCCTTGTTTTAGGTACCCATCCCCTGTTGACCGGGACCAGCATCTGTTGTCTGATAGATATGAATACAACAAACATTTTGATATGACTTTCATTCCGGTCAAAAGGGGATAAGTCACATATTTAAAAAGATACATGTCTCTCTTTTAAAATATAATTATTCCATACAAATGCATATATCGGATATATGGGCCTATTTTAGGTACCCATCCCCTATGGACCGGGACCATCATCTGTTGTCTGATAGATATGAATGCAACAAACATTTTGATATGACTTTTATCCCGGTCAAAAGGGGATAAGTTACATATCTTATCCAATTAAAGATACAGGTATATGTAGCACATCATAATTCCATACACATGCATATATCGGATATATGGGCCTTTTTTAGATACCCATCCCCTATTGACCGGGACCATCATCTGTTGTCTGATAGATATGAATGCAACAAACATTTTGATATGACTTTTATCCCGGTCAAAAGGGGATAAGTCACATCTTATCCAATTAAGATACAGGTATCTGTAGCACATCATAATTCCATACATATGCATATATCGGATATATGGGCCTTTTTTAGATACCCATCCCCTATTGACCGGGACCATCATGTGTCGTCTGATAGATATGAATGCAACAAACATTTTGATATGACTTTTATCCCGGTCAAAAGGGGATAAGTCACATATCTTATTTAAAAAGATACATGTCTCTCTTTTAAAATATAATTATTCCATACAAATGCATATATCGGATATATGGGCCTATTTTAGGTACCCATCCCCTTTTGACCGGGATATAAGTCATATCAAAATGTTTGTTGTATTCATATCTATCAGACAACAGATGATGGTCCCGGTCAATAAGGGATGGGTACCTAAAAAAAGGCCCATATATCCGATATATGCATGTGTATGGAATAAATATATTTTAAAGAGAGACATGTATCTTTTTTGATAAGATATGTGACTTATCCCCTTTTGACCGGGATAAAAGTCATATCAAAATGTTTGTTGTATTCATATCTATCAGACAACAGATGATGGTCCCGGTCAATAAGGGATGGGTACCTAATAAAAGGCCCATATATCCGATATATGCATGTGTATGGAATAAATATATTTTAAAGAGAGACATGTATCTTTTTTGATAAGATATGTGACTTATCACCTTTTGACCGGGATAAAAGTCATATCAAAATGTTTGTTGTATTCATATCTATCAGACAACAGATGATGGTCCTGGTCAATAGGGGATGGGTAGGCCTACCTAGAATAGGCCCATATATCCGATATATGCATTTGTATGGAATAATTATATTTTAAAAGAGAGACATGTATCTTTTTTGATAAGATGCGACTTATCCCCTTTTGACCGGGATAAAAGTCATATCAAAATGTTTGCTGTATTCATATATATCAGACAACATAATGATGGTCCCGGTCAATAAGGAATGGGTACTTAAGACAGGCCCCGTTATCCGATATACGCATGTGAATGGAATAATTATATTTTAAAGAGAGACATGTATCTTTTTTGATAAGATGTAATTTATTCCCTTTTGACCGGGATAAAAGTCATATTAAAATGTTTGTTGTATTCATATCTATCAGACAACAGATGATGGTCCTGGTCAATAGGGGATGGGTACCTAAAAAGGGCCCCGTTATCCGATATATGCATGTGTATGGAATAATTCTATTTTAAAGAGAGACATGTATCTTTTTAAATAAGATATATGACTTATCCCCTTTTGACCGGGATAAAAGTCATATCAAAATGTTTGTTGTATTCATATCTATCAGACAACAGATGATGGTCCCGGTCAATAGGGGATGGGTACCTCAAAAAGTCCCATATATCCGATATATGCATGTGTATGGAATAAATATATTTTAAAGAGAAACATGTATCTTTTTTGATAAGATATGTGACTTATCCCCTTTTGACCGGGATAAAAGTCATATCAAAATGTTTGTTGTATTCATATCTATCAGACAACAGATGATGGTCCCGGTCAATAGGGGATGGGTACCTAAAAAAGGCCCATATATCCGATATATGCATGTGTATGGAATAAATATATTTTAAAGAGAAACATGTATCTTTTTTGATAAGATAATATCATACTATGTGACTTATCCCCTTTTGACCGGGATAAAAGTCATATCAAAATGTTTGTTGTATTCATATCTATCAGACAACAGATGATGGTCCTGGTCAATAGGGGATGGGTACCTAAAAAGGGCCCCGTTATCCGATATATGCATGTGTATGGAATAATTCTATTTTAAAGAGAGACATGTATCTTTTTAAATAAGATATATGACTTATCCCCTTTTGACCGGGATAAAAGTCATATCAAAATGTTTGTTGTATTCATATCTATCAGACAACAGATGATGGTCCCGGTCAATAGGGGATGGGTACCTCAAAAAGGCCCATATATCCGATATATGCATGTGTATGGAATAAATATATTTTAAAGAGAAACATGTATCTTTTTTGATAAGATATGTGACTTATCCCCTTTTGACCGGGATAAAAGTCATATCAAAATGTTTGTTGTATTCATATCTATCAGACAACAGATGATGGTCCCGGTCAATAGGGGATGGGTACCTAAAAAAGGCCCATATATCCGATATATGCATGTGTATGGAATAAATATATTTTAAAGAGAAACATGTATCTTTTTTGATAAGATATGTGACTTATCCCCTTTTGACCGGGATAAAAGTCATATAAAAATGTTTGTTGTATTCATATCTATCAGACAACATTATGATGGTCCCGGTCAATAGGGGATGGGTATAAAAAAACAGGCTTATTTCAGATATGTTTATGTGTATTGAATTGAGATATTGAATATCTGAAAATCCGAATATCAAACTGGCTTTATATTCGCATTTTGAATATCGAATATCGAATATCGAATATCTTTCTAACTTCACTCCGGTGTCATCACTGTGTTTGTCATGGATAAGACACAGACACAAGTATTTATATGTCACAGATGAGTTTCAGCTGGTGTTGATATGCGAGGCTATTATGAAGGACAGAGGTTGTACTGGTTGTAATATGTATGATCATTAGAAATACGACCACTACACGGCCCTATAAAAACTTGTTATCAATAACAAGGTACGCTAACTGATCTCCTTACAATTGATTGGCTACAGGCGCGTAGCCAGGGGGGGGGGGGGGCGGTGGGGGCGGTCGCCCCCCCCAAAAAAAAAAACACCGGCCAAAAAAAAGAAAAGAGAGAAAGAGAAGAAAAAAAGTAAGATGACGTAGGAAGAAAAAGGGAGAAGGAGTCGAGAACGGTACAACAAATCGTCTTCTTTCTCTAATAATATAATGAAACATGAAAGCTTCCGCGCTTCGCGCGGTAAGGGGGAAACTGAGTTCAAATAAAGGATTAAAAGTCGGAAAGGAAAGGTACAACGAATCGTCTACTTTGTCTAATAATACGCCAAAGCTTCCGCGCTTCGCGCATGAGGAGGGTGGGTAGGGGGTGGGGGGAGGGGGGGGGGGGGCTGAATTCAGACAAGGATTAAGAGTCGAGAAAGGTACAACGAATCGTCTTCTTTCTCTAATAATTTAATGAAACATCAAAGCTTCGCGCGAGAGGGGGGGGGAACAGAATTTAGACAAGGATTAAGGAGTCGAGAACGGTACATCGAATCGTCTTCTTTTTCTAATAAATTAATGAAACGTCAAAGCTTCCGCGCTTCGCGCGGGAGGGGTACTGAATACAGACATGTATTAAGGTACAACGAATCGTCTTCTTTGTCTAATAATACGTCAAAGCTTCCGCGCTATGCGCAGGAGGGGCGGACTGAATTCAGACAAGGATTACGAGTCGAGAAAGGTACAACGAATCGTCTTCTTTCAAAGCTTCCGCGCCTCGTGCGGGAGGGGGAAAACTCCCACCTCCCTGCACCCACACCCCTAAGGAAGGCGCTTCGCGCGGTCTTTAAGTGATTCGCACGCTTTGCGTGCTCACTACCGCCCCCCTAAAATGAAATCGTGGCTACGCGCTTGATTGGCTGTGAGCAAATTTTTCATAGATCTATGCAGTTGTTATTGGTAACAAGTGTTATGAAATAGGGCCCAGATCTCCCATTAAGGTTATTCTGAACAAGAGCTGAAAATTATTTTAATCAAATCACGTGTTATCGAATTTGACGATACCGTATATTTAAGTCAGGATCAACATCCACACTGTCTTGGTACAAGGACCTTAGAGTAAAATGAGTGCTATTTTATTATGTGCAGTTTGTTGTATCAGTAGGTTTTCTCCCCAGAAATTGTCTGCAACATAAATATAAAGACTTTTACAAGACAGTTTACAAAAAGGTTTAAGGATAGTATTTAATGGTCAGGTAACATACTCCAAATTTTAGCAAGCTCCTTTATGCTAATAAGGACTTGGTGACAAGTGATTATTACTCAATGTTATTATCTCTTTTGTCATTTTTAGGTACAGCTCCACATCCACTTAGATGGGGCAGTTAGACACAGCACACTATGGCAGGCAGCAAGGTGAGGAAACTTAATCAATTGAAATTATATTTCGTGCGACAATGAGTTTATCCATTGAAACATTAATGGAATCATCAGCATGAGTACACTAAATCATCAAATTGTTGCAGTGTTTTTATGGCATGCAGTGGAGTTTAATAAATTTGTACCTTGGAAGGACCGGAGAAGGACAAAGTCTTCGTATTCGTATTTTTATCTAAACGTGATCATTTTACTATTTCTTTACTTCTTTTAGATTATTATGAAAAATAACGATTTGTACTACAGTGAATTTTGTTAAATATTAAAGGTATCGTTTAACAATGTTAAGTCTGAGATGCACGGCCCGACGTGTTATTGGTGTCTCGATATGGTGTAATATTGAAGCCCTAAAAAAATGCGCTTCAAAATGATCATGAAATCTTTGAGTGACCGGTTTTACCATACTCATTTTCCCATACTCATTTTCCCAATGAACTGTAGCGTAAGGGTAATACAAACTGATAGGAAAACGAAAAATGAAATTTCGATTTCCAAGCATAAATATCTTGATAATCAGACAGGCGATCGGCTTGTAAAAGCCATGGGATTCCTGACTGACCTAAAGGTTTATAATTATGATTGCAGTGTGAGCTAAATCCAGAATTCTGTTTAAGAATCTGAGGCAATGTTACCGAGTCACTTTAAAGACTAATTGCTCGATCATTCTATCTTTCTTTTTATACATCAAATTGCCATTTTGATTGTCTATTTTATTATCATAATGATACAATTATTACTTAACCTTGTAGCGTCTTCTTTCTTTTCAACGTTTTCCTTTCAGAAAGAAAGGACTCTGTGGACCGGCGAATACTTTCCCTGAGTTTGTAGATTTGATACGATGTTCCAAAGGTGACCTGGCAAGCTTCCTTTCATCTTTCGACAGAATCCTTCCAATCATTGCGTAAGTTCATCAAAACATTATTGATTAACAGAAGTACTGATGGAAATTGACCAGCAATATACGTGTAATGTAGACTTTGATTCTTTTTCAAATGGCGATTATGATCGAAAAGAGAGAATGAAGGTCTAATAATATGAGAGTTAATTTTTGTAACCTGATTTGATCAGCTGCATGTGGTGTTGCGTCACTCAGTCGCAAAGTCCACGACATTAGGCACTCTAAGAATTGCACGTCGACATAGTGGACTGCTACGAAGGCACCAGTGCCTTAAAGGTACTATGTCCCTTTTGCAGGCCAAAAAAATGAAAGGATAAATTCCAATGGCATTTGAAAGATAATACTAATTTAGAACTCCCCTTAACAAAATGGAGCTTTAAAATGTCTTTAAGTGGAAAAATAATGACTATTAGTTGTCAAATCGACTTAGGAGCTATAGAGTCAATAAGTAATAGTCTTGATTTTCAGACCATTGTACCGCATGGTCGTACGTTTTATGCTGCGCAAAGATTCAATCAGTTTAATTTTGGCCATAAAACAAGAAGTGGGTTATTGATGTAGACAAATCCTTTTATGTACCGGTATGTTATTACCAAAGAAGAAGAAAAAGCCAGTCGGTCACTCAATACTGACAATAGTGTCTGACAGTGAAGTCTAGCAAGTAAACAGGTTTCCTTGCATAATTTGAATATTAGGACACTGCTAACATTTAAATTTCACAGATAGGACATACATAACATATTCAAAATTCCTGCAAAGTTCTACATAATTTGAGGTTGGCTGCAAAAGGGACATAGTATCTTTAAAAGGACGTTGCACGTAGCAGTCAATTATGTCGACGTGCAAATCTAAAAGTCCCTATTATCTCTCGGATGCATTCCCATGAGGACTTACACTCACGTTTATTGATAATCCCATACCGTCATAGCGCTATCACAGCAATAAATAGCTACCCTTTCACGTTGAAATTGGAAATATTTGGGCCCTTTTGTATTCAGAACATATGATGGGGCTTCTCGAATTCATTGATGCGTACCTAATAGATACTATTGATCTGAGAATAGGGTTGTTCTCTCTCTCTCTATGCCTCTCTTTATCTCTCTCTCTCTGTCTCTCTCTCAAATATATATATATATAAAGCATTTTCCCCTAGTCCCCCTTTCATGGCATACTTTCAGATATCAGAATCTATGAGAATTTCTAGTCAGAAGTTTTAGAAAATGTCTGAATAATGTTTGGCAATAATATTGGCAACATGAACGTTTTTGTTTCCTGGCATTTAATTCCTACTTTTGGTTCAAATTTGTATTTTTCTCACTATTCTATTTTTCAGCGGGGACAGAGAATTAATCAGCCAAATCGCATATGAACTCTGCGAAGACCAAGCCAAAGAGGGCGTGGTGTATTTTGAGGCTCGGTATAGCCCCCATTTCATGTCTTCCTCGTTTTCAACTCCAAATAGCAGAGGCAAATCAGTTATCAGAGATGACATCATGACACCACGTGACGTGGTGATGGCAGTGAATGATGGAATACGAAAAGGATGTCAGGAATTCAAGGTCAACGGTCGTACGATACTCTGCATGATTAGACCATGCCCAGGTAAAATCATATTTGCTTATTTTTGAAAGTGTAACCTTTTTGTGTTTAAAACCCCCCGTAGGCCAATTAATAATACTCAAATAACTCAAATAAAAATGTCCGAATTGTGTCACACCTTGAATTTACTGAATTGGTTTTGATTAGTAAATGCCCGCGATATAGAGAATACTCATTCTTAATATATTTTATTCCGCATCATAGAAGATGAATACATTTTTTTTGAATAGCCAAAAATATTTACGTTTTATGTTAAATCCAATGACCTAGTTTCTTTACTGCTGGAATGTCTTCTTAGAAATTTATTAAAGTTAAAACTTTTCTACCCCTTATTTTTACCGACGAATTTTTATATATATATTTGTTTAATCCTTCTGTTTTGCTCATAGAATATTCCCATGAAGTGGTTGAGCTGAGCCATGAATTCCTGAACGATACGGTGGTCGGAGTAGACATGGCCGGCGACGAAGATGCTCCCTGTACCAAACAACACATAGATGCCTTCAGGGTGAGATGATCGTGTATTTCGGTTGACGTGTTTACGTGTCTTAAAGAAGCTGATATTAATGGCGGATCCCGGATTCTCCGCCACTTGATATACTCAGTATTTATATGAAGTGATCATTATCCATTGGATAATGATCACTTCGTAACCTAATTTAGGCTATGCTATAAGATCAACTATACCCCCTCCATCATTTTTTCCCTTCTTTCCAATCTATTGCACCCTCCTAAGTCCGAACTGTTGTAAACTCCCTTAGTCTGATTTGCAAACATGTTTATATACAATGGCGTATTTAAACTTGTTTTCTCTTGATGTTACTGGTACTTCCAACACAAGTTCCACATTACCGATATTCGCCCCTTTCTGTGAAATATTCGCTGTATTGATTTCCATAATCAAATACTTTGCACGGTATTTATGCGAAGAAATACATATGGATTTCTCTTTAAAAAAATATCATACAAAGCTGGTATGTTTGGAAAGTTACGTTAACAGGAATGTTTAAACATTCTGTACCAAATTAGATGTACCCCTAAATAATTATGCCACTTAATGACACTTGAAATATATATGATACGTAGTTGTATACTGGTGCAGTACATCTGGTACATGTATGTAGAGCTAGATTATCAAAGGAGAGATTTCGTTGTCTTTGATCCAGCTGGAAATGTCGGAGTTAGAAGTGAATTCGTCTCTAAATCCGGGCCCTAAATTCATCGTAAATTATTGACTAAATAAATGGTGCCCTGGAATCTGTACCCATTTGTTTAATTTTGCGTTTTGAAGACAGACATTCATTCTTTCATTTTTGCATTTTCTTTCTTATGTAAATGTACACGATTCTTTGTCATGATGTAATGTGTTCCCTTATATTTTGAAGCGCCTTGAGCATTTAATTAAAATGGATAATGGCGCTATATAAATCTCTTGTATTATTATTATTATGATCACGCAATGAAAAAAGTGAATTAAGGAAGGCAAAAAGACTTTGATAGCCAACAAAAACACCCTTTGCATTAAATAATACATACATTTAAAAAAAAAATATTGAAATCAAAGTGATAATAAATTGTCCATACGTCGTCTGTTTTCATTATTGTGATAGCTAGCTGGAGATTTAGGATTACATCGGACTGTCCATGCCGGGGAACTCGGGCCGGCAGAGAATGTACGATTCGCCGTAGAGCAGTTGGGAGCAGAACGAATAGGGCATGGCTACCAAATATTTAAAGATCCTGATATATACAAAGTACGTACAATTGTCAGTAATTTGTTTTCTTTTTTTGACAAAATGTAGGCGTAAGAACGATGCGTTCGTACGAATCTCCCTGTTTTTCCGTTGTGTTCCCGAATTTCCATTGTCTGAAAATAGTTTGTACGGCGATCGTAGCAGTTCGTAATGGCATTTGTGACCAAGGCTTTACATATTTTTTTAGTTGTTATTGAAAGTATGAGAGGAGAAAAATGAATGTGAAATGAAGTTGATATTTCTGTAGTCATTGTTCCAGAAAGAGATTTACCCGTGTACTTTGCATTAGTAAATTACAACTGTATCTGGTATCTTTTTCTTTCTTGAAATAACGGTTTCCTTTTCACTTTAACATAATTTCTTTCATTACATTTAAAGATTAACGTATAGAATTGTTTCCAAACGACGAAATAACGTATACACTGTATGAAAGAATAAACACTATGCATTGTTAGATAATGTGCCGCATACTACACTGTTGCGTAAGGTTGGAATATCTTAATATCCTCTTTTCATGAAATGATTTAGGCAATATAATTTATTCTTGATAGATACATTTTGAAGTTTGAAGTTTGAAGGTCAAGTATATTTTTTCACATTTTACAAAATATATAGACAAAGATATAAAATATATAAATTGTTTATACATTAAGTATGATCATCACGTCTCAATAATATATTAAATAGAATGCCAGGAACCTATTGAAAAGCAGTGCTTGTATATTATAGGTTCATGATAAAATAGACATTGTAGATGAAGTATCGTAGCAGTAGAGAAAGACGTAACTTAGAGGGGGGAATTTAAAACACAATGGGTTAAAGAAATTCGTATACAGATGCATAAGCACCAAGTTTACATTTTCTAACAACTTTATTTATAAAAAGAGTTATAGATATCAGACAAATTATCTGAATTATATGGGCAATACCGGTAGTGTGGTTCGGTATGAATCCGGGTTTGTATTATTTCTCATTTCCTTTTTGTAACTTTTGTACATGTAGATGATACAGGATCGATTTATACATCTTGAATTGTGTCCAACGTCAAGTATATACACTGGTGCCTGGAAGGGAAAGTTATCGGAACATATTGCAAAAAGGTAAGACTTTAAATTATCATCAACTATTCCGAATATACGCAAACCATACTATTGACAATAAATATATAGGCCTATTGTGCGACCGACAGTCACTTCAATTGTCATACTCCAAAGAGTATAATCTGTATCATAATTTGTATAAAGGCACAATATACGGACCCATTGGTCCTTTCATCTTTACATTAATCAAAAGGAAATTTATTTTACGATTTCGTACTTACAAGAAAGGAAAGAAAAGCTTTCTTTCACAAAGTTCATAATCAGTCACAATACTTGGCAAAATAGTAAGAAAAATAGTCGAAAAGCAACCAAAAAAAATCAACGATAGTAAAACGTCCTATTGAAGCGTTTTGACATCTTCCACTTAGTCATATATAATATGAATGCTTGAAATTGTGGAAAAGAATATTAAACTATGTATCTTTTATTTACAGGTTTGCGAAAGATGGATTCAATATAGGTATCAACACTGACGATCCAACCTTACTATTAAATACTATGGAGTCGGAATTTCAACTAGCAAAAACATATTTTGATTTCACCGACAGCCAGATGAAAAACATGGTGAGCAGATTTCGAAATTTATTTTAAAAATGTAAAAATAAGACCTATAGCCAATTGAGGGCGAATGGGAGTTAAAAAATAAATCGATTAACTAATTCAGAAAAATTGATATACCAACTTATTTTACGATAAAACTCTTCCATGTAATGTTTTTGATATGTTGAATAGAATGCAATTAGTTAACAACTTTAATTATGTTTCTAATAGATATTCCAACATTATAAATATCAATTATTCGTTAATAAATTAGTTGTCAGTATATTAACAAAAAATGATGAATACATTCGTCAGAATGCCCCCTCCCCCACACCTTTATCTGGATGAATAGTACTATATGCGTATTACTCTCAATATCTAAGGATTTTTAGTTCGCCGTTCCCTTTGCCCCCTTACAAAACCACAATTAACATGAATTACATATTTACACAGATAAAAATGAGAGATTGCAAGCTCTTTATTGTGCTACGAAAGTACTTTGACGTAGATTAGATTTTCATCCCACACAGCTAAAATCATTGTTTAAAAAAACGTTATCTAGACCTTCCACTTCCATACTTAAGTTATGTACTGTGTCAATCACTCTTGAATTACAGTAATATCCCCATCCCAAGGCAAATTCATCCACAATTCTATTCATTATTTTACTAACAGTAAATGAGACGTGGTCCCGACCTTTTTATGTGACATTAATGAAATATAAAAAGGGTTTCGGGTACTTAGTTGTGAAGCGATGAATGACAACTTTTTCATAATAGCAGTTTCACATCATTGACATCATTGAGGATAGTGCTTACGTAGAGAGAAATACATCGATTTATGTACATGACATGATGACTAATGAGAGAGAGAGGGTGAGAGACACAGAGACACAGAGAGACAGAGACAGAAAGACAGAGAAAGACAGAGAGAGATGCAGAGAGAAAGAAACAGAAAGACATGGAAATACAAGCAGAGACAGAGTGAGAGAAAATACAGAATATTAGAAGGAAGGCAGAAAAAGAGAGAGAAAGGGGGTAGTTAATTTGTTACGTGACATGGTTGATTAAATAGGAGGAAATAGAGAAAAGGAGGAACAGAGGGAACGAATTAAACAGATAAAAAGAGAGAGAAACACACACACACACGCACACAAACACACACACATATATGTTGGAATAGAAACCAATAGACGGAGAGACACACACTTAGATTAATGAAAGCATAAAATGAGAGAGGAAGGGAGGGAGGGAGGGAGAAAAAAAGGGGTTGGAGAGAGAGATAGAGGAGGATGAAAGAGAGAGAGTGAATCTGAATGAGATGGAGTGTTTCACAAATGCGCGCATGACTTAACATAATTAGATTGTTTGTATAACTCCCCATTTCTCCCTTATTTCGACATTATCTTTTTCATTGTATGTTACAGACGCTGAATGCTGCTCGATACTGCTTTCTGCCAGACAAAGAAAAGACAAGTTTGGTAAAAGAACTCCAGGCTAAGTTTGATGTGTTATGATGGTGCAATTTAGGTACATTTTATTGATAAAACAAATAATATATACATGTATAACTTATTTTATTGAATCTTTCATTAGGTAATACAGCAATAACCGCTATTTAAATGTATTTTATCAAAAACGATATACGTTTATATGCATGCTGTTATACTGAAAATAACGCTTTTTTAAAGCCAAAGCATTCCATTTAATAACATTGTCGTGTATAATATTATCATGAGTGTATAGCTTAATAAAACAAATGTTGATATATGATAAGACATTATATAAAGTAATCTTGAAAAGTATAAAAATATAATAAATAATTTTTGAAGAAAATTTAGCAAACGAAGACAAACGTTTGAAATCCAATGGGATACGTTTACAGTATACCTTGAATACATACATGATTGGTAGCCCAACTTATATATTCTGTTAATACGTGTAGGACTAAATTCAGGATCATGATTCATTCTCAAATTCTTTTCAAGCTTAAATGTCACTTGCCCAGGTCCATACTACTACTACTACTACTACTACTTCTAAATTCTTTCTTGCAATCATTTAGAACGATCGTAAATGTCACTTCAAGAACCTTCTGTCATGTCCCTATTTTAATAAAAGAATGATATTCTTGATAAGGAAAATCATAGTTGATGTATCGATATGTTACCGATCAGTCAGAAAACATTGATACAAGATAGAAAGTGTTGTATCGATTTGAAACGAAAAATAAATTCCTATTCTATATGTTTTTCAACAATGTATAGATGCCTGTCATGCCAATGCTAGTTTGTCATAATAGTAATGAAGACGAAAATACGGGTATTGTTGTACATATCTGGAACTTCTGTAAAGAATGAACATCAATCTAATTTGGTATTTGTATCAATTATGTCGATACACATGAATATTTGTATGCATTCCACATTTCACATTTAAAATCTTTATCTAAGGGCATTACACAATATTTTGTATATTCGATATTTTATGCATGCATCAATGTTTTCATGCCTGTCTTTTCTTCCACAAAAAAATTAAGCTCTGGAATATAAATAAAATAAATGTATATCAAATCTATTTTGATTGATTGCGTCTACAGTGTCTTTTCTTTCTGACTATGCTATAGCTTGAGGAAATAGGAGAATGAATGGAAGAAAGTGACGAATACTCCAAAATTATCCATCACTATACAAATTAAAATTATTCATATGACTCTCTCGTTATCTACACGGACACAGTTAACCTGTACAAGGAAACACTTGATTAGAATTAAAACATTTTTCTTGCACATTGGACCGTTAAGTTTTACTTTCACGTGATAACATGTAAAATATGCAAATACCATATCAATAGCAGGAAGTAACCAAAGACGTGTTCATCTAGAAGTTTTTTAAAGGGATGTTTCACATTGTTTACAGTTCACACCAAGTTGGTTTCGATAAAAGCATTAAATTTAGAGAAACGGATCGGTGAAAAGTTGAGAAAGATTTGAAGAAGAGTTTGAAAGTAATGAGTTTTTTGCAAGTTCTGATTGATCCAACACATATTGATGATGACCAGCTACACTAGGAATTTCATATATTTGCATTTTTTCTTTTTCAACACTTTTTGAAAAAGATATTTTCCTTAATCGCCGAATCAACTTGAAATCAATTGCCCTTAGGCGCACTTGTGAATAAATTGAGAGCACTCAAATGTATCTGCATTGTAAACAAAGGGACACAATTAAGATAGAACATACAAACAGGACAGAAAAGTTAATTATATGCCGGATTAAACACATACGTTTTAAGATTATTTGTAAACACTTCAACCGATCTACTATTATGAAGCTCTCGAGGGAGAACGTTCCACAGCGAAGGCCCTGCATGAGCAAAGGTTTTGTTTCCCCCAACTTAATATTGGGCTTAGGAAGAACAAGAAATCCGGAGTTTTGAGATAGTTAAAGGTATAGACCAGTTCTAGTCATGCGATTGCATTGTGAAAGAAACGTTGTCGAATCGATCAGAAAAGGTTGATCATCTAGCATATAAGTATTGGTGTGTACTGCAAGGTTCTGGAATCATCAAAATGATGAGAAATTTGGCCCAATCTTGGTAAAGTTAAAAGCATCTATCCAGTCCGGAATAATTTACCAAATATATCATTTAATAGGCGGTTTCCCGGCAAAATTTGTTTCATCACGTATTAGTCAAAACTCATTCTTTCACATGATTGGTAACAAGAGCTTCCATTTCATTTTTTGAGAGGGGGGCGTTTAAAAAACTGGTCTTTACCTTTAAGATCTGGACGGAATGTAATGGTTTATCATATTAATACTGTCCTGTGAAGTAGAGCCATATAACTGTAAAAGGCGGATTCTGCTGTCAAGGCACTAACATGAAGTCCATTTCCGAATCACAACCCCTCCACCCCTCTCAGGGGACTAGGTCAAACAGAATAACATTTATTTTATGTCATCGTGTAGAATTTTCAAACGGAATTTAGTTTCCCATATTGAAGAACGTAGGCCTTATCCTGATTCACAACTGTATCTACACTCTGTACCCAGTTTCTGTCTTTATCTTGATAATCTACACAAATTGAAGATGTAGCAGTCACGTTTCTCTTTCCCATCGTTTATAGATTTATAAGAAATTCTACTCTCCAGTTTCAAAATCCAATCCTGATGAAGCGATGTTATAGTTCTCCTCTTTAAATAGTTCAAGATGGCTGTAGTCGTAGTCGTAATCATCAACACCTGTTTGAGGCTCATCATCATCGTCATCGTCATCATCATCATCATCATCCTGGCCCTCGGAATGGCTCACTATTACGAAATCGTCATAAACACCGCTATCACAATCTTCAGAAGCCGACTGACGGTTAAGAGCAGAGTCGGTGTGATGTCTTTGTGATTGTTGGTCATATAGTGTGTAAAGCTGAAGTCGATGCCATTCCCCATCCACTACGACAAGTTGATTGGTCCCGTAGTCGCAGCAAAGACCTCGCACATAGTTGAACTGCATTAAACCGCCAAGGCCAGAGATCACCCTATGGTTTCGATCAAACACCACAACCTTTTCTCTGCTGAGAAGACCGAGAGAGCCTTTCGTCCTTGCGGTCACAAATATATTATCATATTGATCGATGGCTATGCCACGGCAAGTCCAAGACCTGTTTTCGGAACGTATCACCAACTTCTTGAGGAACTGACCGTCCTTTGTGAAGATCTTGATTCCTGCAGGGTTGTCAGTCACGAAGAGGTGCCCTTCAGAGTTAAAGTCCAGAAACCAGGGGGACTTGAGATGGTCCGAACCGAAAGAACGACAGTGTCTACCATTTTCATCATAGACCCTGACACAATGGTTTACAGAATCAGCGACATAGGCCTGACCTGACGAGTCAACAGTAATTCCTGCAGGACATCCTTTCTGTGGCATTTTCCCCTCACTCCAAACCGTGCAGGAGTCGTCCGCGTACCGTAGAATACACCGGTTCACTGCGTCAGTGATCAGAAAGTCTTGCTTCGAGTCCGACAGAGCGACGATCCCGTAGGGCCTCATATTCGATGATAGATTCCCTTGCTTCTTCTCACAAAGAACTTCAGAAGAATTGTCGACTGGGTTCATTGCTATGACCCGGTTGTAAAAGGTATCAGTGACGATGTATAGACCTTGATGACAAATGACGTCATGTGGACGATTTAGGCCAGGCTTCAGACAACTCTGGAAACTTCCTTTGATACTTGGCGTTGGTGCTGCCGCCATACTGAGTTCCGGAGTTATAAGTGACCCTCTGAAACAGAAACAACGAAATCTAGAAAAGGATGAGTCGATAACGGAGAAGTTCCTCATTCTCTCTCACACACACGCACACTCGTTATTACACTTCATTTAAACTTATCACCAATATTTCCTATCCTGGTTGCGCAAGCTTGGTCGGGGAGTAAGGCCTTCGGGTAATGGTCCATACCAAGGAAGCCAAGGGGGCACAGCCAGTGTTTACAATCATTTATTTATCTTTTGTATGTGGATAATATCGTTTTACCTCGGTGTACGTTACCAAGGGTACAATAGATATACAAATAATGAATAAACACATTTGAGAGAACAATAACAATGTTAGATACTAAGGTTTACTATCGTCGTTTCCATTTTTCTAGAAAGGCCACCTGTCTATGCAGTTTTGTCTTCTAGAGAGAGTAATGTGTGTTAAAGAAAATGTTTAGAAAGACCACCTGTTTACAGAGGCCACCTTTCACTATGAATATGACAGACAATGAAAGCGGACAAAATATACAGTTCCTTAGGTAGACAAAGGAACATCCCTTCACTGCTATTATGTAAAAATGTGTAGAACAGGTGTCACATGCATATTCACCTGTTCTACACATTTTACATAATAGCAGTCAAGGGATGTTCCTTTGTCTACCTGAGGAACTGTATATTTTGTCCGCTTTCATTGTCTGTCATGTTCATAGTGTTTTCTGTTTCACTTAGGACGCCTTCATAGACAAGTTTGACTGTACTGACATAACCCTTTCGCGAGTTTGCCATATTTGGCCTTTTTTCTTCTGACAGGGTTTGTCCTTGAACGTAATAATTTCTAGGTTATGCAATTGATATATCATTCAGAAGTATATCACACACCGTTACTGTTACCAATCAGGGACTATTTCTCTCGCGTACCTAATGACATGCGGACATTTAAATCAATAATTACATTTAAATCAATATTTACTTATTGATCGTACTTGTTTTGTATTCGATATGCAGGTGTTCATGACCGTAGTACAAAGACAATAGTCTACGCGTCAAAGGAACTAGATTATCTGTCTGTACATTATTGACATTTGCCTACTGGTAATGGCCGCTAGGACAACAGCACTAGATATATGAAGCCTATGGTAATAATTTCAGTTTAAACCATGTCATGGCCAATGACTAATACAAAATTACAATATCCTTACGTAGGTCTGTGTGTCAATTTTTTCTCCAGTAGGTCAGCTATAATTATAATAAAAGTATTATTCCTATTTTGTAGCTCATTCGCAATTCAGGGAACGTTCTGTAGTCGAGTTTTAGGCCTATCAGGAAGCTGTAACTAGGTACAGCTTCCTGCATGGGCCTATGAAAGGCATATTTAGTGATTACTATTTCTGTCGTAGAAATAAGTTTTTAACTGTTACTTACCTGAGTGTTCCTTAGTGATTGAGTTGTAATAACGAAAATGTTGAACAGCACAAGTAGGCTTACTTCTGTGGTAAAGCTTCTCTAGTACGATTGTGCAACATTTCATACGTGCAGGCCAATCGGATATGGCAAAACGGGGATTCCCACAATAATTAGCGTATGACTCCTTTTCCCTATGAACTCGGAGCAAAGGATATGTGTGTTAAATGACCGGTGTGTTAAATGACCAGAAACGAATGAGCATATATACATAGCACAATCAAGTTTAATGCACGTTATTATCGATCGTTCCCTTACACTCGCAAATACGAACGCTGACACACGCAGACACACGCGCTCACGCACACCCACACACACACGGATAATGGTGCAGCTAAATCACATTTCAAGAACATTTTAATAATTAAATATTCGAACTTCATGCATAGGACATTCGAAACCGGAAGGATTTGACAAGACTCAAATTGTACACCAAATAATTTGATATAAGGAGCTGCGAGGATGGACGTTAATACAATGGTTAACTGGTATTATATATTCTTCTAAATCTGTATGGTTAATGCTGACTCGAACGACCCGTAAATGATGATAAATTAAAAATATCAACACTCGATCATTCCTTTTAGAATGAGGTTTTTCCATTTTGTTTAAGTCGTTATGTGGTAATTCCTCTTTTAAAAAAATACCATGAGACTAGCCTCTTGATGTACTTTGCACTGTGTAATCTAACTACAGGGTTTGTGGTTGAGCTGTAAAGCCCTATAATGTGTACAACAAATTGAGATAAATATTGGGGTTAAAGTCCATTCGCGTGAACCCTTTTGTATATCTACTCAACAAAATGAATATTCGTAGATACTTTATGGGATTAGCGGTAAAAGTGAGACAGAAATACAAAATGTATTTATTTTAAAGGTTGATCAGAGCAATAGTTACAAAAATCTATCACTGACGGACAAGAATACAATTTGAAGAAAGATAGGCCTAATTACTTCCTAGACATGAATCTCTAGGACAATTTATGGCCGGACAACTCTCCCCAAAGGTCAGTGACTCCCGGACACACACACCTAAGACACGTCTACCCGCGATACCCCTGGAAATCTTACCCCTGGATAATTACTACCCGGACTAATACCCAGGGGATAATAGGTCCCGTAAGTTTACTCCTTCAGGACAACAGTAATTCATAACCGTCACATACATCTCTCTCAGTCTCTTTCTCTGTGTGTCGATTTCTCTCTAGGTTCGATTGATATCATATTATCTTGCTTTCTGTTTCTCTTCATTAACCTGTTTTCCCTCTTCTTTATTCCCGCACTTTCTATCTCTCTTATTACGCTCGTGCTCCGTTTCTCAGCACATTTAACTTCTAAAACAATACGCCGGTCTGTAATGTGGTTAATCCAGCAAGCACGGGGAAATAACAAAATGAAATGAAATCGATCGTTATTTCAAAGATTTTGTTATATTTCATACTTTAGAATTATCAAGAGTTATATTTAGAGTACATCATCTGGAAGGTCATGCCTTGACAGTATGTCATGTTTACCTTGAATGAGAACATGATATACAGACAGATTAATAATCAGATCAACGAAGGTTATGAACACTTTTCAAAGCTATCAAATAAATTGATGAAGGAACAAAATGAATAACAAAACATTGAATGTTTATGATACCCAAATGAATGTGCACTGAGTTGTGAAATTAGGTCATGCACCAGTAAATTCAAAGCAATAATCGTTGCTCTTCTTAAATTGGTTTCACCTTTAGTGTCACGCTTAAAGCCTCTTAAAGTGTTGGGAGCCCCAAATTCGCTAAAGTTTTGAAGGCAAAATGTCACTTAAATTGGATTTTCCTTTAACAAAATTGTTTGAAGGCTAATATTGATAAAAGAATACATAATTTGGGTTTCTTTTGTACGCAGAAAAACCTAAATTTTGTATTCTTTCATCAACATTCGACTTCAAACACATCTGTTTTGAAAATCCTTGCAAGTGTAAGCAGTGGCGGATCCAGGGGGGGGGGGGGGCCGGGCCGGGGCCCGGGCCCCCCCCCCCCCCCTTGAGAAAAAAATCATGTAAAATCACGCGATTTTTACCTTTTTTTGGGGTTGGGCCCCCCCCCCCTGGCGCTCAAGGGGGGGGGGTGCAAATTTTAAAATTTTCGAGGACCAAAAAAAAAAAAAATGTGCTCACTACCCCCCCCCCCCCCCCCCCCCCCCCCCCCCCCCCCCCCCCCCCCCCCCCCACTGAGCGACTTTTCGGGCCGGCGCGATTTTCACATTTTCGGGAGCAAAAAAAAAAAAAAAAAGTTGGGCCCCCTCCCCTAAGAAATCCTGGATCCGCGCCTGAGTGTAAGTGTGCCTCAAATGACATCCTCTTTCACATTAATGTACAATTTAAGTGAAATTTCGCCATTATATTTTTGGGGCTATCAACTCTTTTCCACAACTTGTCAGCCTACAGCTTCTAAAGGAGGCCGTTTGATTCAGGCGAAATACAGATTAATGGAAAAGAGAAAACAGAGAATACAAAATGCAATGATTAGTCAGTTGTATCCATGAGGACTCGCAGACAGGAATCGTAATCGCCTTTTACCTATTTGAATAATATCATTTTAATTCGATGATTGAAGACTTAGAGAATATATGTGTTGTCCTCTATACAACAATATTTTTTCGGAAAACAATAATTACTTTTTTGAGACGGAAATATTAACACACTCTATGACATCCTCTTTCACATTATGATACAATTTTAGTGTTATTTTGCCAACAAATTGTTGACGCAATAAACCGCCACGTTTTTTTAACGTGTAAATGAAAGGCAACTGTGCGAAACAAAAATTATGCGCGTATTTACTAAGCTCTGTGTTATAAGATACAGACACGTGACGCGCATAAAACTTGACGTCATCATTACAAAAAACGCCGTTCTGAACGAGGCCTCACAGGGCGCTTTGAAGACCGCGCCAACCACTAACGATGTTGACGCCTCGTCTTCTACCGCATAAATACAGCAATAGATGACAAATCCAAAGTACGCGATTCTGATTGATTGAAAGACAAATTGTGTCTGCAACTTGTTATGCAAGTCGTTGCGTTCGATGGGATGGACTACATCAACATTCAATTACTGATCGAAGCGTCAATAATTTACCTGCATCGAAACAAATGTCGAAGGGCTAACTTAAAATCTGACCGCGAGAACATGTACACGAAACAGTTGACGCAACAGTTTCCCTTCCCCATTGTGTAAGTTACCAAGAGGTTGACGTCATGTGGGAGTTTCCCTGAAAACACCGCGATTGCAACTAAGATGGTAAATGGCATCCAGGACACCAAATAGCAACCAGTAACTAAGAATGTGGTGCGGAGGTTCCTGAAATTACGATGCAGAAGTTTCTTTTGTTTTTTAAACTTCCCGAATTTACCATGCTGACTTATTTCTTTCCTTCTAAGCTCATCCCCAGCCCATGCGTCGATGTCTGATGAGTTGGCGAGAAATGTAGAAGGAGCAATCTTGGAGGTCTTCGGGCGGTCTTGGACAGGTCCGGACAGATTGGATGTGTCGATAGTCGCGCTGAGAGTTTCTAGCCGCAGCGCGGCATTCTCTTGTGCTGAAATTTTGGTCGCGTGTTTCCGCACGATGCAAAATATCCGGGTGTACATTGCAAGGACGAGAAGCTCAAGTGGCCATATGCCGATAGAAATTAGTACATATACTTTTACACGAACATCAAGGACATATATAACATTCTTGCTATGAAAGGCAAATTTGTCAAATGATTCCTCTGACAGACTGACAAAGAGTAACCCAACGACTAGGATTGCGGTAGACGCTATCAGTGAACTCACTAAAGCTCTCTTCTTGGTGATGATTTCGTGGTATTTGTAAGGTCGCACCACATGCAAAAAGCGATCGAGATTCACAACAAATATGAAATTTGCACTTGTCACTGAAGCCCAGCTTCCAAAAAAAAAGCATGCTTTGCAGAAAGCATCCCAAGCAGCGCTATCTGCCCATCCTATCCTTGACACAATGACTGAAGTGATCAAGCAAATGGCAGTCAACAGGTCTGTCAGCGAGAGAGCAGTCAGGAAAACTTTTGTCCCTCCATCAGCTTGAACTTGTGGGAGAATCAAAAGGTTGATAACATTTCCTGATATACCAATAACTGATATCAACGACCAAATAATGGAAAGTAAGTTATTCACCTTGTAATATCCTTGTGCCAGAGGTTCATTAATGTCCATTAAAGCCATCGTGTAATTTTCCATGGTGTATCGAATATTCTGTTCACTTCTGTTTCAGTTACCATCAGATTTTGTTTCCCGTCTTGACGAGGATTCGTAGCGTGATATTTCTATCTAGCAATGGATGCAGATTGTTCTCTTTTTAAACACGATAAATGCAAATTGTACAAGTAAACGGTTTTATTCGCAGAACAAAATGATTCTTTATGCTTACGCTACGAAAACGTAAAGGATGAGGTGCAAACATAGTCCGAATTGTAAGATAACTGAACTCCTTCCAAATCAACCAACTCCAGTCGATCTTGATTGTGATTAATCATTATTGTGACGTGCAACGTTAAAGTGAAAAAATGTCATTACGACTTCTTAAGAAACAACGTATAAGAAGATTGCGATGTTGATTCCTGATCCAGATGTTGCGATGTTCACTAATATTCTCACTTTCTCCTCATCAAATTCTTACTAACTTCGAGCGTGCCCAGCGGTTTTTGAAATTCATTAGCAAAATTCACTCTCCCTTATATGCCAGCGACCCAATTTGTTTTGCCTATTACAAATATTGAGGACATGTGTGTACAACAACTTATTTGCCAAGATTGTATCATTCGCCAAGAAGGATTTTTTAACACGCTTCGTAATTCGATTATTCATTTAGATCAATTGAATAATTACACAAATATACCAATCCTTAGACGAAGTCCACTTTTATAATTCGTTCTATTTGCCCACTGCCATTTCTCTCCAAATTTCGGCAATCAAGACAAGTTCCTCTTAATCAAATTTCCCCGTCTCGCCTAGAGTAGTAGTGGTTCTCGCTTTGAATTGACAAATTACGTGCGGGATATATTTTACGAAAATTGTCTCGTTGCCTTCCGACAGGTTTTCAATAAATCATGTACGAAATTACTATTTGTGTGCATTAGGATCGATGCTACGTGCCCTATTGTTCGAAATTTGACATATAGACTATCTATACATATTTGAAGTAGAGTGGTTGCTGCTTTTGCTTTTATGATTGCCTCCTCCTTCTCCGTTTTTCGAACAAAAAGAAAAGGCTCTTCGCTGTTTCCATTACCAACAAAAACATTATTGATTTGGGAAACATGAGAAAGCTAAAATTATTGCGGATCTTAAATGAAAAAAGGACAGAGTTTGGTCTTGTAAAAATATCCTTAATTACATGTATGTCTTTAAAACGTGAACATTTGTAAAACGAGCAAATCGCATTTTTAGCTGGGAGAAATCGTTAACATTATTTCATTAATACGGCGTACCCGGACCGGTTTGACCTGTACCGTAAAGCTCTTGGAGAAGGCACGTTTTCAAACGACGATATCTCCTTCATTTTATCACTTTTTTGCGCTCTGTTTTTTGCAATATCATAGGCAATATCTGGAGTAACTTAATATTAAAGAAAATTCATTATGCGAAACCTGTAAATAATTCAATTTCCACGTTAATTTTTTTTTTTTTTACAAAGATCTCCGCCTGCGGTTAAGCTGTTAAAACGCGCTTTTCGTGTTCGTTCTCTGCAAACAATGAAAAATATTTCCAACAATATTTTCTCCTTTAATGACTTAGAATTAGCCTTCCAATTCGATAAAGTAGTTTTTTAATGGATTTTAGAAACGGGGAAAGGGAGCAAGAGTCCCCTAAAAAAATTACCGGAGCCCCAACGAAGAATATCAAAAAGTTGCAACATTGTAATAATTTAATGTTCTGAAAGGTATGGTGGCCCTGAAGGGACATCGCGAATAGACGAAATCGCGAATTATTCACGACGAAATTGGCAACGTCGTTAATTTTATCGCCAATTATTTACGACGGAATATTATTGACGATATCGTGAATTTCGTCGCCAATTTCGACGTGAATAATTCGCGATGTTCCTTCAGGGCCACCATAGAAAGGATACGGACATAACCAGGTTGTGGAGGTCAGTATAAAAATAGCTCGAGTCAGAGGTGTAGCGTGGTGCCAGTTACTTGGGGGGTGGGGGGCTTGCATTATGGGATGGGCATCTGACTTACTCGGTGAATGAAATGCTAATTAACAAGGCTGTCGATTGGGGAAGAGTGCGGGAAGGGTCTTATGTGATCTATCCTTCTCTCTCTCTCTCTCCTTCTCTTTCTTCCTCCCATTTCCCCCCTTTTTACTTACGTTTCTTTTTTTTAGATACCTTAATGTAGCACTTGAAGACATACTTGTTAAACTGATTTTTCCCCCTCTATGCCACATAGAGCGCTGTGAAACCAATATTCTGAGAGCGCTTTATAAAGGAACATATAATTATTAAGTTATATGGACTGCCTTCAGGGCAATACGTCATATATCGCCCAAACCGAAGGTGAGGGTGATATATGACAAGTCGTATTGCCCTGAGTTAGGCAGTCAATATTACTTTTATTAGCCACATCAGACATCTAGAGCAAACAATAAACTTTTACTCTATTCCCAGATACAATGGCATTTGTTATGAAATGCATTAAAGGATGTTCACATATCGATGCAATTTTATTAAAAAGAAAAGGACTATGTAAAAGTTTTTCTAAATGGAAATGCATTTTCGACCTGAACGATAAGAGTTGGGAAACATATTGTTCTATTGGATTTAATTGTACCATTGATGTGGGCGTACGATGGTTTCAGCTTAAAGTTTTGCAACGCATTATTTATATAAACGATCTACGATCTACTGTTTAAAATGAATTTAGTCCCAAGAAAAGAATGAACATTTTGTAATGAACAGATTGAAACAGTTAAAGATCTGCTATGTGATTGTAAGCATGTTAAACATAATTATTTGGGATAGGTTAGAGCACTGGATTTATACTGGAACCGGAAATAAATTAACATTTTCATTACAAGATAAATTATTTGGTTTAAGAGGTTCAAATAATTATACATTGAATTGTATACTGATTGTGGTGCGACAGATGGTGTATATTTGCAAAATAAAGAAACAATTGCCAACCTTTTTTAATATTAAAGTTTCGATTATAAATTACTTCAAAAACGAAAAGTATATTGCGAATTCGAATTGTAGAAATAATAAATTCACAAGAAAATGGTTTCAGTTCAGGATTTTGTTAACATAAATGATATTTTTCTGTATTTTTTTTTTCTTTCCATGAATATCAGAAATGAATTATTGAAGATGTGTTAGTTTTCTGTTAACTCAACAGTTCAACAATACTTTTGAGAAGCCAATTTTATTTATGTTATAAATGTAAATTACCTTGAATATATATTTGTTAATTTGTTTCAAATGAAAATCAATAAAATCCCTGTGGAGCGAAAAATATGGAGAAAAAAAAACTCTTACTATCTTATACTCTTCAATTATGCTCAGGGTTTCCTAGCATGAAAAATTGCAAAAACATCGTCAAACCAGCATGCACTGTGCATCCAGAAACTGCTTGACGAATTTTTCGATACACTGCAAACAGTGTGCCTTTGGTGTGATATTTACGACACATTAGAGTGCGCGCAAAGTGCGCATTTTCTCATACACGTAATAGATGCGCAATGAAATTTACATTATTGCCCATTGTATACCTCACTTTAGAAATCTAGCCATCTGATTGGTCGAAATTGGAGTCGTGATTTTAGCCATGCCCCACCTACCAGTCAATATTCTTTTGAAAAGCGCCCTAAGGCACTTTTCAAAAGACTATTGACTGTCTTTCTATCGTTTATTCAAGATGGGTGGGGATTTGTCTGTGTGACACCGCTTATTGAGTAGTTTACCACACTTTTCTTGATGGTTTGAACTCTCTCAATAAAACACGCTTTATCCAGACAATAGGCCCGTCACACATAACCATTAGTGCGATTTGGATTGCGATGCAAAGAAAGATTAGACCGTTTACACATGTACATTTAGTGTGAATTGAATCGCGCTGCAAAGTTTGATTTTATTTTTCGGGGATCATTTACA
Organism: Strongylocentrotus droebachiensis; assembly: GCA_035222895.1. Lineage (NCBI taxonomy): Eukaryota > Metazoa > Echinodermata > Echinoidea > Camarodonta > Strongylocentrotidae > Strongylocentrotus > Strongylocentrotus droebachiensis. The sequence goes on along the minus strand of JAVYIG010002259.1, from coordinate 179,463 downwards.
CACAAGGAGAAATCTCGCTCGACGGCAAGAACGTCCGAACTGCGCATTTGTGAATATCGTCGATGTATGTGCGTTTGGAATCCTTGGATTATATAAATCGATGTTTGATTCTTATTACCAGTCACACGCACAGCGCCCGGGAAACTATCGCGATTATTTTAAAACATCGCAAGAGTTACTGCGAATTGGATCACGAAGCAGAAATAGATTTTTAAATCTTACTTTTTTTCTGTAGGTGTGAACGCCCCTTTAAAATTGGATCTACGTCCGCTTTTTCCAACTTTAATTCATGTACGCGAACAAAGTGAATCAAAATAATTGAGATGATTTGGACAGGTGAAGTATATTTTCACAGAAAAGGCAAAAGTCTAGTCTTTACGAGAAAAAGTGTAGTTATGCCCGTCGATGAAAAAGGCGTCATTTCGATTGCGTCATTAATGACGCTAATCGAGCCATGATAGCTTCATATATGTAACGCTCTTTGCATACGAGATGCCATTCCGTTTGTGTTATTACCTGCGCTAATTAAGCCATAAAGGTAATTTGGTCATCATAATGCAAAGCAGTGTTTGCACTTCTGATACTGCTAAACAAATTTGCATGGTGTCCTTGTCACATGGCACGTCAAAGTCCGCGTCAGACGCTGACGCAATCCTGCGCCAGAGAAATGACGCCTCGTTTGCAAGAGACATTAGCGACGACAGAACTGGTTTTTATTTTCAAATTATTCCAGTTTTCGCGACCATATTTATCACATATCATTATCACATAGAATTAGTTGCATAATAATACGAATGGAAAATGTACATTGAATAACATGCATAATTAATGAAAATTGCAGGGAAAAGTCTATGACTAATGAGTACAAATATCAATTAATCAATTATATAAATGTTTATATAAATTACAAATTATCGCCAGCGAAAAAACTTTCGAAGGGCTGCCTTGAAGTCAGATCGCAAGAACATGTACACACAACAATTGACACAGCAATTTCCTTTCCCTATGGTGTAGGTGATCAGCAAGATGACGTCATTGGGGAGCTTACCAGAAAATACCGTTATTGCGATTAAGAAGGTAAATGGCGTGCACGCCATCAAGTAGGAACTTGTCACTAAACACGTTTTGCGGAGGTTCCGTGAGTTCTGATGAAGATTTTTCATTTGCTTTTTCAGCTTGCAGCCTTTACCATTCTCTCGCTGCTCTTCCATTTTAAACCCATTTCTTGAGGGAAGTCCAGACGTCGATGCTTCACCGTTTGATAATGTGATAGAGAAAGCAGAAGGATCATCCTTAGATGTCTTTGGGCCTTGCTGTGAGTACTGTCCGGCTATGTTTGTTTGACTAGTGGTGTCGATCTTGGCGCTGAGAGTTTTCAGCCGCACCACAGCAGTCTCCTGTGCTGTCATTATTTGTGCATGTCTTCGCACAATGCAAAACATCCTGGCATACATAGCGATGACAACAGCTTGAAGCAGCGCTAAACAGAGGGAAAACTCTACACTCCCGTAAATAGAAAAATCAAAAATGAAGATCAAATGGTTACTTTGAAACGAAAAGTTGTACAAAGATTTCCCTGACAGACCAATGCAGAGGATCAAAAAGACAAGCAATATAAGAGCGACCATTATTGTACTGAACATAGCCCTCTTCTCATTGATGATATCATGGTATTTGAAAGGTCGCACCACGTGCAAAAAGCGATCGAGATTCACAATAAATATGAATGCTGCACTTGTCACCCATGCCCATAGCCCTAAGATGAAATATGATGCGCAGACAATATCCCAAGCAGGGCTATCTTCCCAACCTATCCTAGACACAATAACCGAAGCGATCAAGCAAATGGCAGCCAAAAGGTCTGAAAGTGAGAGAGCAATTAGGAAGATTTTTGTCCCTCCATCAACTTGCAATCGCGGGAGAATTATTAGGTTGACAATATTTCCAGCTATGCCAAAGACGGAGATCAACGACCATACGATAGCGAAGGAGAGATTAACCTCGTAATACCCAGCTGGTCCTTTGTTTTCTGTAGAAGTGTTCATGAAGGTTTCCATGGTTATTCACCGTTCCTGTGTCATTAACGATCTTTTGAAAGAAGTTGTTTTACTTGGTGATCTGGAAGACCAACAGTACTCAAAACACGGACCAGAATCGCTCAGAAACAGAATATTTATTTCCTCGAGTTATTCTAAAACATGGCAATTTGTATTCCGTTATGGTTGCATATCACATAAGTTTGGATGGACCTTTTGATTCAGTGTTGCGATTGTATCCTTAAAACGAGACAGGGCCTAGTGTCTTGTAGATAGTTGCAGATGGTCCTCGATGTTGACGTTTAAATCATTACCCTATAATATATTGCGATTTCCGTAAATAGTAAATATCCATAACGGTGATAATGAATACCAGTGACTACGTTAAACTAACTAAGATAGTAGTGGATCATTAGGTTCCTTCCAAGACACCGATGCTCCCAACAAGTTTGAACAACGAGTACAAAGTGAATGCGTTTGGAAATGACCGAATGTGACGGTGGACACGGAAAGGTCTTCTTGAAGACAGTGGACAAATAAGTCATATCCCGTAAATCGTTGTTCAGATATCACACTAAGAAAAAAAATCCTGAAATACTGGACTCGATGCACTAGATTCACTTTTGTGCACATTGAAACAAACATATGTAGTAATCCCCGATACCATGAGGCACAGTCAGTCGAGACCAGTGTAGTCAAGACACACGTTCCTTCAGGATCTACACGGACCTAGTGCCATTCTGATTATGGCCTTAACATGACAGTGTCAGCGCTTTTGTTGAGGCAGCTAGGTTTATATCAGCGCTCTGCAGTTTCCGGATTGAAACAGATTTGACATTATGTACAGAGTGAGTCAAAAAAAAGTTTACACCTAGAAAATTGCTAATTATTTCAAAAATCATCGATGAACATTAAACTGTTATGTTTCTTATGAAAGGGTGTTTTATCCCAAATCATTTGGTACCATCTTTGTGTGGTATGTGTTCACGCTTGGATGAATATGAGACATTGTTTGCGAGGGTGCAAAAATCGAGTTGCGCCAAAGTTGCCTATGTGATGTTTGAATAAAACAATTGGGATTTGGGTATTAATTCGGTCTTTGCAGATCCAAATAACACCCCATATCAAATATCAACGAACATTTGTGCGCGTGTGTGTGGGTATGTGTGACTTTGCCCTTTGCAAAAAACATATGCAATGCATTTCATTTGATACATTCAATCCATTCTCTCACTCCGCTAATCCCAACATAATACATACTAAAGGCATCACTTTGGTGCAAGTCGATTTTTGCACTCTCGCAAGCGTGAACACATACCACACAAAAGTGGTACTAAATGATTTGGGATAAAACACTCTTTCATAAGATGTATAATAATTTACTGTTCATAGATGATTTTAAAAATAATTAGCAATTTTCTAGGTGTAAACTTTTTTTTTGACTCACACGGTATAACTACGTCTACGTATGAAAACATTAATTAGTGTTCACGCCCTTTTCGTGATATAAAAGTGCATTCACCTCGAGTGTGAAAAATTTATTACAGTTTTCTATTGTCCAAAGATCTGATCCCTATAGTTGTCTGTAAATATGTAAAACTGCGTGGACAGACCACCCAGTATTTGATTGATGATTCCTTGTTTGCTGTCAACGCGTTCCTCAAATTTGATTAATATAAATTTTAAAAATAAAAACGTTGAAAGGGTACTATAATAGAGCAGATAATTAACCGATAAATACGAAATATTGAGATCTGTATTGGTCGCTTTTATAATGTGTCACGGGCAATATATGGTGCTTGCTCGTCAAGAAACGAGGTTAAACCATGTGTAAGCTTCTGACAGACATGAATTGACTTTTGAACGATGAGTTCATCTTTTCAAACACGCTATACCATGTGTTTCACGGAAGGAAGCTAAAGTGCTATTATACAGTGTAATAACAACAAAAAGAACATTACTATTGTATTTTTATTCATTAGAAAACTTTTCAACAAAACATAGGAATAACAATTATTCCAAATATAAAAGAAAACAATCAAGGAAACAATATAGATAATTGAGATATTATATATTAAGTAATTACTTAAAATTAGATTAAATGTTCAGAAAATCACATACGGTAAATCATATAAAATCTTTTGAGTCGATAATTGACCTGCTTGTGTATTGCATCGATTATAGCAGATGATATATGTGTACAGTGGTCGACAAAAGACTTAACTCCGTTTCGTCGACGATCAGCCATGTACAAAGAAGACGAAAGACTTGATGCAGGGCTGATTGGTCAACTCGGTATATTGCTACAGCAGGCAGCCAGTGAAAACGAATTCGTTTAATCAAATTATGGAAATGCAAGCATTACTTTAAACAAACAGAACTCTGTTATTCCTGGCTTATTTTTCCTAATTGAGGTATCATATGAAAGGGCAGAAAATGAACTTTCTAGAACTGCGATTTTCTTTTTAAAATTTAGTTACCGCCCCGCAAAATGACTTTTCGGTACCCTCTCTTCAAATTGTTTTTAATCACTCATGCGTGAAATATGCATCATATGAGTTTCATCAAATGAAAGAAGAGGATCTAAGCTTTACAAATATGTACCATTTATTGATTATAATTGTAATTAAGTTATGATAAAACATCGATAATTGTCGGTTTCGTTTTTCCTGGGTTACACTGTAGTGTGTTCGCTTTTACTAATTACAATTTTTTCAGATTTTGGATTCAGATTTAGATGAGTTATCCAACGTTTTTTATTCGTTACCACCATCGAACCATGATACGAACTGCAACACTACATTGAATGAAGACGTTGGCCAAGGTGAACTTCTGCCATCCTCAATTCTCCTAGATGCTTTTGATTATGCTGCCCTGAACTCTCTCCATATGTAAGATGCTTGTAATACACCAAGTGAATATACATCAGCTATTTCCAAAATCAAATTACATTTACGCGTACAAGGTGATTTAAATTAACTTAGATTTATTTTGTTGACAGATAAAGTATTTACGAAAAGTCGCAGCCATTTAGCTATTTTTCATAAGAATTTTTGAAAAAGATCTCATATTAAATGGCTTTTCAGCGGAGTTCCGACATTTTCACAAAATAGGGCATTGCCCAGTCTTGAGAGAAGAAAATAATTGTTATGCCCGTCGACGAACAAGGCGTCATTTCGATTGCGTTATTAATGACGCTAATCGAGCCATGATAGCTTCATATATGTAACGCTCTTTGGACACAAGACGCCATTCCGTTTGCGTTGTTACCTGCGCTAATTAAGCCATAAAGGTAATTTGTTCATCATAATGCAAAGCAGTGTTGGCACTTTCGATACTGCTAAACAAATTTGCATGGTGTCCATGTCACATGGCACGTCAAAGTCCGCGTCAGACGCTGACGCAGTCCTGCGCCAGAGAAACGACGCCTCGTTTGCAACATTTGCAACGTTAGCGACGCCAGAACTGATTTCTACCCAATAAACAAATTCACGTGAAAATCACTTCAATATCAAGGTATCGACTTGAACAGATTTACGTTCTTGAAACACTTGACATTTACGTGATTGTTTATACGTTTCTTGCACTAGGTAACTTATAAAACTCGTACATTAAATCACGCAATTGTCACATCACCATTATATTAACGTGATTATCCCTACCTTAGAGACCATGGTTTGTAAACCTAATACTCCCGTTTTTGTTTGGTTATGAAATTACATCTTCATAAACGAAATTATCACATGCTTTAGAGGTTTTAGAATCGCGTCACAGAAACATGTGAAGCGTTAGTGATAGTTTTAGTCAAAATATCTGCGTGAAATTCACGTGAATATTAAGAAGGTGACTTGAGATGAAATCATGTTCTTTCTTCACGTGAAATTTACGTCGAAGAGGAAATATGTAACTGTAAGCCGCGTTCAACCCAATAATTACGCAAATTTTACACAATAAATAAACCAAAATAATGACGTTCTCAACCCGTTTCTGAACATCGTGTTTTGGATCTTCCATAATTACGTCCAGGCACGCCGGAAGCAGTTTGGGATTAGAAGGGGTGGGGGGGGGAGGGTGCAAACAACACAGAAGACAAAGCTAGTTGCAACTGGTCCAGTTGATAAACCAGTTAAAGGTATACAAAGTTTTGGGAAATTTTGAAAATTGGGTGGATAGTGAATCTTTACAATTTTGATATATTTGGATGCCCATGGGATGTATTATTAGCACTACAAAAATTAGCCCCTAAAACTCTTCTGTTTTTGAGAAAAAATGAATATAAAAATTTACCGGTGCTCCCGGTAAATGTTGATAAATTTCAAATAGCGCCTATGGCCGTACAATGATAGCTGCGACCATGAAAATCTCAGAATATGTAGTTGTGATATTTAATTTCCAAACGGGAATAGCTAATCGGTCGATTTTAGTCAAGAAACATTGTTTCATAGCTAAATTAATATCTTGACCTTGAGAGGGAGCTATACAACATTAATAGTTTATTATTTATAATTTCATAACTTTAGAATCGATTTCAACCGCGACAACGATCAATGAATGTTGTAGGAACGCATATGCTTCCAGTATGTTAATTTGAACCAAATTCATGACCCCGTACCAAAACTTTGTAATACCTTTAATGCCAACTGGTAACCCTGGAAATTGAAATGGGCAAAATGATCCAGGCCAGTTAGAATTCAACTGGTCTAGCTGAGCCATTAGAACCATTTGGTAAAACTTCCAACCAGTTGAACGGCAACAACACTTTAATACTGGTACGTCTGTATTTCCAATGTAATGGCATTGGTTCGTTCGTTCGTGACTCCTTAGATCAATTAATGTGGTTGCTTTTACTCTGTTAATTTTTCAGATATAACAATAAAAACAGAAAGAAAAAAAGAAAGATTAATGTATCTTGATCTTCGGAGTAGTTGCTACAACCGGCCGTGTCAGACACGTTGCCCCGGGGTGCGAGATAGGACTCTTGTAGCCTGCCCCCATTCAAAACAATTATACAATAACAATTAACATTACATTTAATTAATAGTGTGAAACTATTAATATTACTCTCATGTTACGGGAAAATATATATATATATATATATATATATACATATATACCCATAAATATATATATATATATATATATATAAATATATAAATATATATAGGCGTGAAGAAAAAGGCCTAGGAACGTGAGACGTAGCTGTACTTTACAAGTTTATGACGAGCTTTCGGCTTGTGAGGCCTTCTTCAGGTTCTTGCTTGTGTGTTGGGCTGTCGGTGTGTTTATTCAGTTGATGTGATATCAGGTTGTTCCTTGTCCCAACTTTACCCTTCACCTTTTGAACATGCTGTTTGTATGAAAGGGTTCGGTCAAGAGTGATTCCCAGTTAGACAGGGTGATCGCAGTGTTTCAATGAGACATCGAAGGCATTGGTTATAAGTAGACTTACATAATTCAACTAATCGAAAAAAAAATCATATACTTCTTTTTTATTGAAATTATTTTAGTTCATAGTTAATGTTTCCCTTATTCATGTTTAATTAAATGTAATTTATACGAAGTAGCGAAATGTCCTAATAGCTGGTAATTTATATTTGTAGCATTTTCGAAATGAATTGCATATAACTAAATCATCAGTAATTAAGAAATATGCTGTAAATTCAGATAAATTGTTTAAAAAAACATAGATCTGCACGCACCCCATGCAAATTAATTGGTGTCAACTGGTTCAACTGGAAATATGCCAACAGTCAGTCATCAACTGGAGCAAATGGAAATATGCACACAGACCAGTTATCACCTGGTGCAATGAAAATATGCCAACAGTCAATTATCAACTGGTGCAAATAGAAATATGCCAACAGTCACGAGATTATCACCGCGGAACGTAAATGGTACTGTGAAACCATTAAGACACCCAAGAATAACTCATTGTTCACACCTAAAAAATCACATATTCACACCTAAGATTAATAATCAGTTTGAGTCACGAGATCATCACCACGGAACTTATGGTAACTTTGACGACCATTTAAAAAGGTGTTTTCAGACACCTAATAATTACTAATTTTTCACACCTGGAAATCCCGGATGCCCAGCTTATATTAATAATCCGTTTGAGTCACGAGATCATCACCGCGGAACTTATGGCAACCTTGATTACCATTTAAAAAGGTGTTTTAACCACCTAATAATAACTAATTTTTCACACCTAAATATCAGGGATTCACAGCTTAGATTGGTAATCAGTTTTAAACACGTGATCATCACCAAGAAAGTTAAGGTCATCACCAAGAAAGTTATGTTAACTTTGAAACCATTTAAAAGGTGTTTTAAGACACCTAAGAATTATTTATTTTTCACACCTGGAAATCACGGATGCCCAGCTTATATCAATAATCCGTTTGAGTCACGAGATCATCACCGCGGAACTTATGGAAACTTTGACTACCATTTAAAAAGGTGTTTTAAGACACCTAATAATAACTAATTTTTCACACCTTAATATCACGGATTCACAGCTTAGATTAGTAATCAGTTTTAGCCACGTGATCATCACCAAGAAAGTTATGGTAACTTTGAAACCATTCAAAAGAGGTGTGTAAGACACCTCAGAATTACTAATTTAATACAACCAGAGATTCACGGACAGAACAATAAGACGATTAGCCGGTGTAAGTAACGTGATTATTACCATCAACCTTGGATAACCTGTGAAACCAATCGATAAAGGTGCTTAAAAGACCAAATAATTACTTATTTATCACCACCATTGGTTAACGGATAAAAAGCTCGTTGCTTGGTCAAGTGGTTATTTGGTCATAAACACTTGATTTACAGAGGTAAGTGGAATCACGTTACTCCAGTCGCGTGATAAATTGGTGGTTTTTAGGTTTGATGGAAACGTGAACAGGAGTACCTTTGTTTTTTAAATGAAGGCACGTGTCGATAACGTTTAAATCTAGTTCAAAAGGCACCATACTTTAAAATCACTTAAAATACACTCCCAAAAGAGGTTATTTTTTAGTGTTCTGTTTATTGGGATATTATCAAATTCTTTCAGTTTTTGCTACCATATTTATCACATATCATAATCACATAGAATTAGTTGCATAATAATATGAAAAGAAACATTTTCAAAGAGTAACATGCATGAATATTAAAAGAATGAAAAGCTGCATGAAAATGTCTTTGTCTGATGAGTACAAATATCAATTAATCGATTGCATCAATATTTTCACAGAACAGTTTTAAATCGTTGAACTTACATTATGAGGGATACTATTCCATACGGACGTCAGTCCGTTGATTAAGATGAATAGAACGGAATATTAAACAAAATCAAATTAATTGATGGTTCTTTCATGGGGGTCCAAGTGATTAGCTATTCCATTAACGTGTTATTAGTAAAAAGAACTGCAATACTTGGAAGCCATTCTGCATTATTTATTTGTTGTTATGTCGGTCACCCTCGGGCAAGCTTTCAGGTTGTCAAGAACAATCTTTGTCATAAATGTATGCATAAAATTTGATTATGTTAGTAAGCTGGTCCAATAATTGGAATTTCGGTTGATAATTACCACGATTTGATAGGTCTAAATATGTATTTACATCTTTGAAAATATTAATGAAAAGAATATTAAAAAGTATCATTTACACAATTTTCAAGTTTTCGATGCAGTCTATATCTACCAAAGATAAATTTCCTGCATAGATTTTGTTGCAGGCACGTCAACATTAATATAAGGTACCTGAAGCGATTATATTCATCATTCAATATTATACAGTTATTAACTGGCAGGGGGTGTAATATAACATTATTTGGACCGCTGAAGGGAGTTATATTTCCCAAGTGGTTATATTTTCCCTAGGGAAAATATAACCCCCTTCAGGTCCAAAGAATGATTATACCTCCTGCTAGTCAATATCTGTTATGTTAGATAGCCTTGGTTTAAATTGTGTTAATTTGGCCCGAAATTTTTTTCCTTTTTAGAAAAAAAAGTGCGAAAAAAAATTTAACGGAACATTTTGTGTTGGGAGATAATTCGAGAAAAACTAATTTCCTTTAAAAAAAAAAATTATTATAAAAAAAAAATTAAACAAATTTAGAAATAAAAATTTCAAGGGAGAAAAAAAAAAGCGAAAAAAAAAAAAATCTTACCCAAAAAAGCTTGTTTTGGGGAAAAAAAACAAAATGTGGACAAAATAATTTCAAAGGAAAACAAAATTAGAGAAAAAAAAATATTGAAAAATAAAAAAATGGTAATGGTGAAATGTGTGTAATTTCGAAAATAATATCGCTAGTGATATTCGTTTGTCTCGCAATGTGGTCAATAAGGAATCTAAAAGATCACGACGTTTCGTATGCTACTGCAATACTTCGTCAGGTGATAAAAACTGTTGTAAGCAAGGGTCTTTTATACTTTACGGGAGGACCGTAAAGCGGTCTAAAATTCGATCGATAATTGGAACAATGTGTGTAATTGGTGACATACAGTTCTCAAGAGGGCGACATGCTGCATTGATTAAACATATATTCATTTCATCAGCTGGTTAATATAACACTGAAAAATGACCGGCCAGGAAAATATAACGATTGGGATCCTCACGGTTGATATCACGTGAAGAGCTCTGGATCAATCACATCTCGATATCTGTCTGAGCTATCTAATATAATCATAAGTTGCACATTATCGCCAGCGAAAACACTTTCGAAGGGCTGCCTTGAAGTCTGATCGCGAGAACATGTACACCCAACAATTGACACAGCAATTTCCTTTTCCCATGGTGTAGGTGATCAGCAGGATGACGTCATTTGAAAGCTTCCTAGAAAACACCGCATTTGCGATTATAATGGAATATGGCGTCCACGCCATCAAGTAGCAACCTGTCACCAAACATGTTGTGCGGAGGTTTCGTGAGTTCTGATGGAGATTCCTCATTTGTTTTTTCAGCTTGCAGCCTTTACCATTCTCTCGCTGCTCTTCAATGTTAGACCTATTTCTTAGGGGTAGTCCAGACGCTTCACCGTTTGGGAAGATGATAGGGAAAGCGGAAGGATCATCCTTAGATGTCTTTGGGCCTTCCTGGGAATACTGTCCAGATAGGTTTGTTTGACTTGTGGTGTCGATCGTGGCGCTGAGAGTTTTGAGCCGTACCGCAGCAGTCTCCTGTGCCGTTATTATTTTCGCATGACTTCGCACAATGCAAAAGATCCTGGCATACATAGCGATGACAACAGCTTGAATAAGCCATAAGCAGAAGGAAAACACTACACCATTATAAATAGTAATATCGAAAATGAAGATCAAACGGTTACTTTGAAACGAAAATTTATTGAAAGATTTCCCTGACAAACCAATGCTGAGTAACAAACTGACTAGCATTACGAGAGCGACCATTATTGTACTGAACATAGCCCTCTTCTCATTGATGATATCATGGTATTTGAAAGGTCGCACCACATGCAAAAAGCGATCGAGATTCACAACAAATATGAATAATGCGCTTGTAATCGAGGCCCATCGCCCTAAGATGGAATAGGTTTGGCAGACAAAGTCCCAAGCATTGCTATCTTCCCAACCTATCCTAGACACGATAACTGAAGTGACCAAGCAAATGGCAGTCGATATGTCTGTAAGTGAGAGAGACATTAGGAAAATCTTGGTTCCTCCAGCAACCTGCAAACGAGGGAGAATTATTAAGTTGACAATATTCCCAGCTATGCCAAAGAAGGAGATCAACGACCACACAATAGCGAAGGAGAGATTAACCTCGTAATACCCAACTTGTCCTTTGTTTTCTGTAGAACTATTCAAGAAGGTTTCCATGGTTATTCACCGACCCTGTGTCGTTAACGATCTTTGAAAGACTTGGTAATCTGGAAGACCAACAGTACTCAAAAGACGGTCCAGAATTGCTTGGAAACAGAATAATTATTTCCTCGAGTTATTCTGAAACATGGCAATTTGCATTCCGTTCTGGATGAATATCAAATGAGTTTGGATGGACCTCTTGATTCAGTGTTACAATTACATCCCTAAAACGACAGGGCCTGTGGTGTTGTAGATAGTTACAAGTGGTCCTCGATGTTGACGTTTTAGTCATTACCCCATATATTGCGGTTTCCGTAAATAGTAAATATCCATAAGGGTGATAATGAATACCAGTGAGTACATTAACCTAACTCAGTTAGTAGTGGATCACGAGGTTCTTTCCAAGACACCGATGCTCCCAACAAGTTTGAACAACAAGTACAAAGTGGATGTGTTTGGGAATGTGACGGCGGACACGGAAAGGTCTTCTTTGCGACATAAGAAAAAAATACGTCATATACCGTAAATCGTTGTTCAGATATCACATTAAGAAACAAAATCCTGAAATATTAGACTCGATGGACTAGATTCACTATAATGCTGATTAAAACAAACATATGTAGTTATCCCCGATACCATGAGGCAAAATCAGTCAATACACAAGTTCATTCAGGTTCTACACGGAGCTAGTGCCGTTCTGATTCTGACCTTACATGACAGTGACAGCGCTTTTGATGAGCCAACTCGGTTTATATCAGCGCTCTGCACTAACCCGGATCGAATCGGATTTGACATAATGTATAACTACATTTAGGTATAACAACATTAATTAGCCGTCACCCTCTTTTCGTGATAAAAAAAGTGCATTCGCCTCTAGCGTGAAAAGGGGCATTACAATTTTCTATTGTCCCAAGATCTGATACCTGTACTTGTCTGTAAATATGTAAAACTGCGTGGGCAGACTTACCGGTACATGATTGATGATTCCCTGTTTTTTTCCCTCAAATTTGATTAATTAAATTTAAAAAGTAAAAACGTTGAAAGGAAGTACTATAAAAAGAGCAGATAATTAACCGATAAATACAAATATTGAGGTATGTATTGGTCGCTTTTATAATGTGTCACGGGCAATATATGGTGCTTGCTCGTCAAGAAACGAGGTTAATCTATGTGTAAGCTTCTGACAGACATGAATTGACTTTCGAACGATGAGTTCATCTTTTCAAACACGCTATACCATGTGTTTCGCGGAAGCATTTTTATTATCAACTAAAGTTTTTAAAGCAAAAATACTAGTATACAGTGTCATAACAACATAGAGAACATTAAACTTGTATTTTTATTTATTAGAAAACCTCTTTCGCATATTACTTGGGTTCTTTTTTTAACTATAAATAGGCATAATAATTATTACAAATATAAACGAAAAAAATCATGGAAAAAATATAAATAATTGAGATATTATATATTTAGAAATTACTTCAAATTAGATTAAATGTTCAGAAAAACACAAACGGTAATTCTTATAAAATATTTTGAGTGGATAATAATAATAAGAAGAATAAGAAAGTTGCCTATAATGCGCGTAACACCGAAGTCTCTAAGCGCTATAACAAACAAAATAGATTGATAAACAATTACATATTAAACAAAACAAGAAAATGGAAATAAACCTACAAATTACGATACAGAGTAAGCTAATCATCAAAAGCAATTTTGAATAAATGTGTCTTAAAACAAGTTTTGAATTGGTTAACAGTTTGACATTTAAAGGCAGTTTTCTAACATGGTTGAATGAGATTTTAGAAGAGGAATCTCTCGATCCGGAAACCAGATTTACTGTACCATAGAGCTCTTCAAATCGGGATGAAAGTCAGCTTTCACTTCTCGAGACATGACTATTACATTATAATAAACTCTGCTTTGAATAAGGTTTCCCAATTGCCATTTTTCTTGCTGTGCATACGAGGTTAGATGTCGTCTCCATGTTATAAAGACAATCAGTTACAGGTTACAACCCACGAGACCGTTTGGATGTTCCGGGAGACGTCTGTAGTTCGTATGAACACGACTTTTATCCATATTCAATACTTTAGATTTGTAAAGAAATTGTATCAACCGCATGTAAGAATTTATTTAACACTACTGGTGGAACACGAACCATTATCGTAACCAAAGTCTGCATGATTCAGTAGGGCGTCAATCCGGGGGGGACAGGGGACACGTCCCCCAACGATTTTTACTAGGCGGGGACACCGTATCAAATGTCCCCCCCATGTTTAGTCAAAAAAAGAAGAGGGACCACCAGGGAGCAACGATTTTGTATACAAAATCTCACGAATAGGCAACAAAAAAAGTGCCTCTTAAACCAAGCCCCCCCCCTCTTATTCACTGGCTGGCTGATTCGCCGCTAAATATTTCCTGACGAATTGGGCAACAACAACAAAATTATTGTGTCCCTCCCGTGCTCAAGCTCAAATTGACGCCCCTGGTAGTTGTCATAGTTTTATTGGTGTTTGAAGCTCAACGGATCATGCCATATCGAAATTATGCATAATATATGTAATACCATTAGCGGATATTACTTTAACTGGGTCACACTATTTGCATTTCATTTCGCATTCTAACAGTTGGCCTTATTCGTCTGACTAATTCAACAAAGCATACAATCTCTGTCTATTTATCGTCAATCTAATTATCCATTTCCCCCCGCAAAATTTGCTTTTAAAAGGTTTCCATGGCATCGTGGGGCAACAGTCTTAAAAGTTGCAAGGTAAATTGTATGGAATTGATCCTTGACGATTTAACTGATTTTTGTATGCTCTGATAGATCTTTTTACTCATTTTCATGGATGACATAGATCCATTCCCAGAAACGGGTATCATTTATACAAAAATATTTTAAAAAGTAATAACTACTGTACGTATAGCGGCTTCTTGTGCAAGTTACCATGATCGCTTGATTCAGTTAAGTGCATTGCACTCTTTAAAAGAGGTTTATTTGTCTAAAATGTATGAGTTGGTCTGTATATAACATAAGTATTGAGTATAATGAGATTTAATTGTACACGAAATTATATTTTCCACTCAATACATACTTTTGTCTTTTTATAAAAAAAAGTCAGAAATCAAATTCATTTTCAGGAGGGTGGTATGTCTTGTGCTGATTGAAAACACATTTTGTAGAGTCATGGCAGTGTACATTCCACAACATCTCTTTAGAGAAACTTTCACTGCATCACTCAAACCTAGGCCTATACAGTGCGTCCAAGAAAAAACGAAACCGAGAATTATCAATGTTTTATCATAATTTAATCACAATCATAATTAATAAATACACATATTTGTAAAGCTTAGATCCTCCTCTTTCATTTGACGCAACTCATATTATGCATATTTTGTGCATGAGTGATTCAAAACAATTTGAAGAGAGGGTGCCGAAAAGTCATTTGGCGAGCGGTATCTGAATTTCAAAGATAAAATCACATTTCAAGAAAGTACATTTTCTACCCTTCCATATGATATGACACCTCAATCAGGAAAAATGAGCCAGGAATAACAGAGTTCTGTTTGTTTAAAGTAATGCTTGCATTTCCATAATTTGATTAAACGAATTCGTTTTCACTGGCTGTCTGCCGTAGCAATAAACCGAGTTGACAAAAGACTTAACTCCGTTTCGTCGACGATCAGCCATGTACAAAGAAGACGAAAGACTTGATGCAGGGCTGATTGGTCAACTCGGTTTATTGCTACGGCAGACAGCCAGTGAAAACGAATTCGTTTAATCAAATTATGGAAATAAAAGCATTACTTTAAACAAACAGAACTCTGTTATTCCTGGCTCATTTTTCCTAATTGAGGTATCCTATGAAAGGGCAGTAAATGAACTTTCTAGAACTGCGATTTTCTCTTTGAAATTTGGATACCGCCACGCCAAATGACTTTTCGGTACTCTCTCTTCAAATTGTTTTTAATCACTCATGCGTGAAGTATGCATCAAATATGTATCATTTATTAATTATAATTGTAATTAAGTTATGATAAAACATCGATAATTCTCGGTTTCGTTTTTTTCTGGGACACACTGTAGTGTGTTCGCTTTTACCAATCAAAATTTTGTCAGATTTTGGATTTAGATTTAGATGAGTTATCCAACGTTTTCATTTGCTACAACCAACAAACCATGATACAAACTGCAACACTATATTGAATGAAGACGTTGGCCAAGGTGAACTTCTGCCATCCTCAATTCTCCTAGATGCTTTTAATTATGCTGCCCTGAATTCTCCATATGTAAGATGCTTGTAATACATCAAGTGAATATACGTCAGCTATTTCCAAAATCAAATTAAATGTACGCGTATAAGGTGAATAAAATCAATTGAGATTCATTTTTGACAGACAAAGTATATACAAAAAGTCGCAGCCTTTCAGATATATGGTCATTGCGTTATTTTTCAAAAGAATTTTTAAAACGATAACAAATTGGTGATTCTCCCGAGGAGTTCTGACATTTTCGCAGAAGAGGCCGAACCCCAGTCTTTACGAGAAAAATAAATGTGTTATGCCTGTCGACGAACAAGGCGTCATTTCGATTGTGTTATCACTGACGCTAATCGAGCCATGATAGCTTCATATATGTAACGCTCTTTGCACACGAGTCGCCATTCCGTTTGAGTTGTTACCTGCGCTAATTAAGCCATAAAGGTAATTTGTTTATCATAATGAAAAGCAGTGTTTGCACTTTTGATACTGCTATCACTTTTTGCATGGTGTCCATATCACATGGCACGTCATTATTATTATTCGTTTGTGTAATACCGAAATTAAACTCTCTTAACTTAAATTTCTTGATTATAATTTGAAATGGACTGATCATGTAAATGCTATTTGTAATGTATTATCGAAAAATATTGGTGTTATGTATAAATTAAAATCATTTCCTAAATGTATATTGAAGATGATATATAACAATTTAATATTACCACTTTTGTATTATGGAATACTTGCATGAGCGAATGCACATGAAACCCATATTAGGAAAGTAAGTTTATTGCAAAAACGTGCAATTCGTACTATTTGCCTTGAATCTTATCTTGCCCATTCACATCCACTTTTTAAAGAAATGAACATTTTGAATTTTATTGATATGTATAACTATCAATGTGCAATATTTATGTTCCAGTGCTATTTACAAATCCTTCCCAAATCACTTTAAAAACTTTTTATACTAAATTATAATATACACCACTATACATGTAGTACTAGAAAAGCTGAGAATTTTCACTTGCCACTTGTACATAAAACTTCATATAAACGTACAGTAATATATAATGGACCTTGCTTTATGGAGTACTATACCTCGTAAAATACGTGAATTGAAATTTGTTAACACTTTTAAAAGTAAATTAAAAAAAATACTTGATGGACCTATATTGATAGTAGCTACATATTTTAACGGTTGTTAAATTCATTATATTTTACATGTAATTGTTATTTGTTTTACTTGTTATTGTAGCTTAATTTTTTATATTTGATTGGTGAGCCGCGTATAAGGACCACCTCCTTTCTGGAAATTAAGTTTATTGCAAACCAGCATTAGCAATTTCCTTTGTATTATTCATGTTTGTAAATTGATTCTGTGTATTTCTGTGTTTATCTATGTTAGTGATTGTAATAGTGTGAAACTTTGTATACTGCTTTTGTTTTACCCTGTATGTTTTTTATTGCTTGGCAAAATAAATTGAATTAAACTGAAAGTCCGCGTCAGATGCTGACGCAGTCTTGCGTCAGAGAAATGATGTTTTGTGTACAACAGGCATTGATGACGTTCAAAAATGCATTTTGTTATCAAAATATTTCAGTTTTCGAGACCAATAAAGCTGCTGGAAAATGTCTTTGACTGATCAGTACAAATATCAATTAGTCAATTTTTCCAAAGAACAGTTTTAAATCGTTGAACGTTCTTAGCTTGCCTTACATCATGAGGGACTAGCTTTTCCATTAACCTGTTATTAGTAACAGAACTGCAATACTTGGAATCCATTCTGCATAAAATATTTGTTGTTATGTCGGTCACTCTCGGGCGAGTTTTCAGGTTGTCAAGAACAATCTTTGTTATATGAATATATGCGTAAAATTCGATTTTGTTATTAAAATGGTCCAATAATTGGAATTTTGGTGATGATTACCACGATTTGATAGGTCTAGATATGATCATAAATATTTACACCTTTGAAAATAATAAAACAAAGAATATGAAAAAGAAGTGCCATTTACACAATCTTCAAGTAGTTGATGTAGTATAGGCCTATCTACCAAATAAAAATTTCCTTCAAAGATATTGTTGCAGGCAGGTCTACATTTATATAAGGTACATGTAGCGATTATATTCGTCATTCAATATGAGTTGCGAATTATCGCCAGCGAAAAAACTTTCGAAGGGCTGCCTTGAAGTCTGATCGCGAGAACATGTACACACAACAATTGACACAGCAATTTCCTTTCCCCATGGTGTAGGTGATCAGCAAGATGACGTCATTGGGGAGCTTCCCAGAAAATACTGCATTTACGATTAAAATGGAAAATGGCGTCCACGCCATCAAGTAGCAACCTGTCACCAAACATGTTGTGCGGAGGTTCCGTGAGTTCTGATGGAGATTCTTCATTTGCTTTTTCAGCTTGTAGCCTTTACCATTCTCTCGCTGCTCTTCAATGTTTGACCTATTTCTCGAGGGAAGTCCAGAAGCCGATGCTTCACCGTTTGGGAAGTTGATAGGGAAATTAGAAGGATCATCCTTAGATGTCTTTGGGCCTTCCTGGGAGTATTGTCCAGATAGGTTTTTTTGACTTGTGGTGTCGATCGTGGCGCTGAGAGTTTTGAGCCGTACCGCAGCAGTCTCCTGTGCCGTTATTATTTTCGCATGTCTTCGCACAATACAAAAGATTCTGGCATACATAGCGATGACAACAGCTTGAATAAGCCATAAGCAGAGGGTAAACACTACAGCCTCATATGTAGTAGTATAGGAAATGAAGATCAAATGGTTACGTTGAAACGAAAATGTGTCAAAAGATTTCTCTGACATACCAATGCTGAGTAACAAACTGACTAGCGTTACAAGAGCGACCATTATTGTACTAAACATAGCCCTCTTCTCATTGATGATATCATGGTATTTGAAAGGTCGCACCACGTGCAAAAAGCGATCGAGATTCACAACAAATATGAATGATGCACTTGTAATCGAGGCCCATCGCCCTAAGATGGAATAGGTTTGGCAGACAATGTCCCAAGCAGGGCTATCTTCCCAAGCTATCCTAGACACAATAACCGCAATGATTATGCAAATGGCAGTCGATAGGTCTGTTAGTGAGAGAGCAATTAGGAAAATCTTGGTTCCTCCAGCAACCTGCAATCGAGGGAGAATTATTAAGTTGGCAATATTCCCAGCTATGCCAAAGAAGGAGATCAATGACAATACAATAGCGAAGGAGAGATTTATCTCGTAATACCCAGCTGGTCCTTTGTTTTCTGTAGAAGTATTCAAGAAGATTTCCATGGTAATTCACCGTTCCTGTGTCATTAACCTCCTTTGAAAGAAGTTGTTTTACTTGGTGATCTGGAAGACTAACAGAACTCAAAACACTGACCAGAATCGCTTGGAAACAGAATATTTATTTCCTCGAGTTATTCCAAATCATGGCAAGTTGTATTCCGTTATAGTTGCATATCAAATCAGTTAGGATGGACCTTTTGATCCAGTGTTATGATTGCATCCATAAAATGACAGGGCCTGTTGTCTTGTAGATAGTTACAGATGATCCTCGATGTTGACATTTAAATCATTACCCATATATTACGATTTCCGTAAGTTGTATATATCCATAACGGTTGTAATGAATGACAGTGACTTCGTTAACCTAAGGTAAAAATAGTCATATCCCGTAAATCCCTGTTCAGATATCACAGTGAGAAAAAGAATTCTTAGATATTGGACTCGATGCACTAGATTCACTATTATACTGATTTAAACAAACATCTCCCATACCTTAAGGCACAATCAGACTAGACCAGTGTAGTCAAGACAGATTTCCTTCATGATCTACAAGAAGCTAGAGCGATTATGATTATGACAATAACATGACAGCAGTGCTTTTGATGAGGGAACTAGATATACATATCAGCACTCTGCAGTTCCCGGATTGAATCGGATTTGACATTATGTAGAACTTTGTCTATGTTTAAAACATGAATTAGTCGTCATCTTATTTTCGTGAAAATAAAATTGCATTTGCTTCTAGCGATTGGGAAATTACACAGTTGTCTATTATGGACTTTTAGATTTGCACAACGACAACGTGGATTGCTACGATCGACGTCCTTTTAATGCACTGCCTTGAATGGACGTTACACGTATCAGTCCACGCAAATCTAAAAGTCCCTATTGTCCCTAGATCTGATACGTTTAGTGATTTATAAATATCTAAACTGCGAGGGCAGACCGCCCAGTCTATGATTGATGATTCCATGTATGTTGTCAACAAGTTCTTCATTTTTTCATTTATCTAAAATTAAAAAGTAAAAACGTTGAATGGAGGTACCACTAGTATAATAGATCAGATAATCAATTGATAAATATGAAATATTTAAGTCTGTATGGTTCGTGTTTTTCATGCGTCTCGGACGATATTTGGATCTCGCTCGTCAAGAAACGAGGTTAATCCATTCATAAGCTTCTGACAGACATGACTTGATTTTAAACAATGAGTTATGTTTCAAACGCGCTATACCATGTGTTTCAAGGAAGCAATCGAGTTTCATGCAGAATTGTTATCATACAGAGTCATAAAAACACAGAGAACATTATCATTACTGCGTTGAAGGAGGTATCGGTTTTATAAAATGATTGAACTAATTTTCAGTACAGGAGTCTCTCGCTCCCAAACACACGATTCACTGTACGCTAGAGCTTTTTAAATCGTGATGAAAGTCAGATTTCGCTTCTCTAGACATATTTTTGTATTTATTTGTTCAACCATCAAATAACTTCAAATGAGAACAATAACAGTATATCAATTTAAAACAGTAAATACAATTATGATTAGGAACACCGAAAAGTAAAATGCTTGTAACATTGTATCTCGAAAGAAGAAAAACTGAAAAACATTTAAAGATTAAAACTAAACAAACAAGCCTGCATATAGTATCACACACAGATACACAAACGCACACACCCTCGCGGATACACTCACACACACATGCCTGGGTCTTCAAATTAAAATATAGAATATAAAGGGGGATATACATGGATATATCCTTAACATTTTATTAGAGACAGCCTAATAACATTGACTTGTACATGTACAATAGTTTAAATGTCTTAAGTAATCTACTTGATTTTATGTCTTGTGGGAGTTCATTCCATTCCTTCAATCCCTTAATGATAAAGGATTGAAGACCAACTGTAGTTTTGGAAAAAGGAATAACTTATTATGAAGATTATTACTTTGACGGGTGTTGTATTGGTGTAAATCGGAATTGAATATTAAGTGCTTATCTTTAGACTGATGCATTATGTCATTTAATGAAGAGTATATACATATTAGTGTATTAAGAATAACCAATTGATAAATAGGTAATATTTTCAAACATTTTAATAATGGTGCAGATGATGAGCGAAAATCTGAATTTGTTATTATTCGAACAGCTTTCTTTTTATATAGTTTTATCTTCGAAAAATGGGTCTTATATGTATTACCCCATATATAACTGTAGTAATTAAGGTAAGATAAGATAAGATTATTATATAATATGAGCAAAATATTTTAAGGTAATATATACCTAAGCCTAGATAATATTCCAACATTCTTTGATATTGTAAATACAAAGTTGAGAGATATGTGTGTTGATGATTATGATGATGAACAGCATTTGTATGGCGCCATATATCTGTTTCAGATAACATTCAGAATTACACCAAGAAATTTAACATCACTTAGTCTTTTTATTGTTATGTTTGCTTTACGTACATCATCCAGGTTATCAGGAATCCTCCTGTTTCATGTTCTATAAATAACATAGTTGGTTCTTGAAATATTTAAGGATAATTTATTACATTGAAACCAACTAGTTATCTTTTTAACCCAATATTTATGAATTTAATAACATGTGTTTTAGATTTAGGAGAAATAAATGAGAAACTGCACAGGTATCATCAGCAAACAATGACAACTTTATTATTTTGGATGAGTTTATAATATCATTAATATAAACAAAGAACAGGAGGGGGCATAACATTGATCATTGGGGATACCATAGCTATTCAACTGCGTAAACGATTTGACACCATTGATCACCACATACTGTGTTCTATTATTCAAATAATTTTCAAACCAATTAAATGCATTAATTGCCTCTTACAGCATAAAATAAAGTTTCTGAAAAAATTATGTGCTGTAAAACTAACATTATGATAAAATCCTGTTTTGAATGAAGTTTCCCAATTGCCATTTTTTTTGCTGTGCTTACGATTTTAGATCTCGTCTCCGTGTTAAAACAAAACCGGTTACAGCCCACGAGACGGACAGCCGAGGAGACCGATGGGGTGTCTGGGACACGAATGTAGTTTGTGTGAACACGAATTTCATCCATAATCAATACTCTAGATTAGTAAAAATATTATTTAACACTGCTGGTGGAACACTACCGTTTTCGTATTTATAAAAGTCTGCATGATTCAGTAATTTGTCGCAGTTTCATTGGTGATTGACACTCGACAGATCAAGCCGTATCGAAAATATGTACAGGCAAAAAAAAATGTATAATACATGCAATACCATTAACGGTTCTAACTTTAACTGGGTCAGACTACTTGCCTTTCATTTTGCATTCTAACAGTTGGCCCAATTCTTTTGTCGAATTCAATAAAAGTGTACAATCTCTCTTTCTATGTATATCGTTAATCTAATTATCCATCCTTTAGCATATATGCTGGTAAAAGTTTATATGGCATTAAGGGCATCAGTCTGAAAAGTTGCATGTTAAATTGTATAGAAGTGATCATCGACGATTTAACTGATTATGTTATGCTCTGATTGATCTCTTCACTCATTTCCATTGAATATGACATACATGTAGATCCATTTCCAGAAAAGGATATCATTTATAAAATGATGTTTTAAAATGTATTAACTACTGTACGTATAGAGTAACTAGAATCAATAGATTCTATAATAAAGTTCAATGCTTTCATACATTGCAAAGTCTCCCATTATTTGAGACATGTCCAGTCACGCACTCTTTAAAAGGGGTTTATTTGAATGAAATATATGAGTGGTCTGTATATACCACAACAAGTATAGATGAATAATGAGATTTACCTATACACTATAACTATAATTCAATGAAACATATTTTTGTCTTTTTATCATTAAACAAAATTAAGAAATCAAATTTATTTTCTGGAAAGTGGTATGTCTTGTGTTGAATGAAAACACATTTTGTAGAGTCATGACAGTGTACGTTCGACAACATCTTTTTAGAAAATCTTTCACAGTATCACTTAACTCTAGATCTATAGTGTGTTTGCTTTTTCGAATCACAATTTTGTCAGTTTTTGGATTCAGATTCAAATGAGTTCTCTAACGTTTTCATTCGCTACCACCACCAAACCATGATACCAACTGCAACACCGCACGCAATGATGACGTTGGCCAAGGTGAACTTTTGCCATGCTGGATTTTCCTCGATGCTCTTGATCATGCTGGCTTGAACTCTGTCATAAAACATATTTTTTTGTTTTTATCATAACTAGATTAATGTGCAATCTCAAGATTGCACATTATCGCCAGCGAAAACACTTTCGAAGGGCTGCCTTGAAGTCTGATCGCAAGAACATGTACACACAACAATTGACACAACAATTTCCTATCCCCATGGCATGGGTGACCAGCAGGGTGACGTCATTTGGGAGCTTCCCAGAAAAAAACGCTTTTGCGATTAAGATCATAAATGGCGTCCACGCCATCAAGTAGCAACCTGTCACCAAACATGTTGTGCGGAGGATCCGTGAGTTCCGATGGAGAGTCTTCATTTGCTTTTTCAGCTTGTAGCCTTTACCATTCTCACGCTGCGCTTCCATTTTAAATCTATTTCTTGAGGGAAGTCCAGACGTCGATGCTTTACCGTTTGAGAATGTCATAGCGAAAGTAGAATGATCATCCTTAGATGTCTTTTGGCCTTGCTGTGAGTACTGTCCGGCTGTGTTTGTTTGACATGTGGTGTCGATCGTGGCGCTGAGAGTTTTGAGCCGTACCGCAGCAGTCTCCTGTGCCGTTATTATTTTCGCATGCCTTCGCACAATGCAAAACATCCTGGCATACATAGCGATGACAACAGCTTGATGAGGCCATATCAAGAGGGAAATTACTACACTCCCCATGATTAGTAGTATCAAAAATATAGATCAAATGGTTACTTTGAAACGAAAACAAGTCAAAAGATTTCTCTGACAGACCGATGCGGAGTGTCAAAAAGACAAGCACTACAAGAGCTACAATTATTGTACTAACCATAGCCCTCTTCTCATTGATGGTATCCTGGTATTTGAAAGGTCGCATCACATGCAAAAAGCGATCGAGATTCACAACAAATATGAATGCTGCACTTGAAATCGAGGCCCATCGCCCTAAGACGGAATAGGTTTGGCAGACAATGTCCCAAGCAGGGCTTTCTTCCCAACCTATCCTAGACACAATAACCGCAGTGATTATGCAAATGGCAGTCGATAGATCTGTTAGTGAGAGAGCAATTAGGAAAATCTTGGTTCC
Source organism: Strongylocentrotus droebachiensis (assembly GCA_035222895.1). Lineage (NCBI taxonomy): Eukaryota > Metazoa > Echinodermata > Echinoidea > Camarodonta > Strongylocentrotidae > Strongylocentrotus > Strongylocentrotus droebachiensis. Next base: position 154,781 of record JAVYIG010002259.1, on the reverse strand, counting down.
TCCAGCAACCTGCAATCGCGGGAGAATTATTAAATTGACAATATTCCCAGCTATGCCAAAGAAGGAGATCAACGACCATACAATAGCAAAGGAGAGATTAACCTCGTAATACCCAGCTGGTCCTTTGTTTTCTGTAGAAGTATTTATGGAGGTTTCCATGGTTATTCACCGTTCTTGTGTCACTAAAATTCTTCAAAATAGGTTGTTTAACGTGGTGGTCTGGAAGACCAACAACACAGTACCCAAAACACAGACCAGAATCGCATCGAAATAGGATATTCACTTCCTTGAGTTATTCTAAAACATGGCAATTTGCATTCCGTTCTGGTTGCATATCAAATGAGTTTGGATGGACCTCTTGAGTCAGTGTTGCGATTGTATCATTTAAACGAAACAGGGCCTGTTGTCTTGTAGATAGTTGCAGATGGTCCTCGATTGTGACGTTCAAATCATTACCCTATAATATATTTCGATTTCTGTTAATAGTTAATATCCATAACGGTGATAATGAATGTCAATGAGTACATTAACCTAACTCAGTTAGTAGTGGATCATAAGGTTCTTTTCAAAACACCGATGCTCCCACAAATTTTAAACAACACGTACAAAGTGAAAGTGTTTGGCAATGACCGAATGTGACGGCGGACACAGAAAGGTCTTCTTGGCGACTTAGGAAAAATAATTAATATCCCCTAAATGGTTGTTCAGATATCACACTAAGAAACAGAATCCAGAAATATTGGCCTCGATGGACTATATTCACTATTATGCTGGTTAAAACAAACTTATGAAGTTATCCTCCATACCATTAGGCACAATCAGTCAAGACACATGTTAGGATCTGCACGGAGCTTGGCGATACTGATTCTGGCAGTGTCAGTGACTTTTTGATGACGCAACTAGATTTATATCAGCGCTCTGCAGTTCCCGGATCGAATCGGATTTGACATAATGTATAACTACGTCTATGTATAAAAACATTAATTAGTCGTCACCATCTTTTCGTGATATAAAAGTGCATTCGCCTCTAGCGTGAAAAGGGGCATTACAGTGTTCTATTGTCCCAAGATCTGATACCTGTACTTGTCTGTAAATATGTAAAACTGCGTGGGCAGACTTACCGGTACATGATTGATGATTCCCTGATTGTTGTCAACGCGGTCCTCAAATTTGATTAATGTAAATTTAAAAAGTAAAAACGTTGAAAGGAAGTACTATAATATAATATTTATGAATTAGTTCAAATTAGATTAAATGTCAAAAAAATCACAAACGGTAATTCATATAAAATCTTTTGAGTGGACCTGCTTGTGTATTGCATCAATTATAGCAAATGATATACGGGTATTAAAATCTTTTTGGATTAGTGATAACAAAATTTACAATGTAAGTCATTTTGGGGTACAGTTCGAATTGTCAGAAACCTATTGTCTGGTAGTTACTATAATTCATTTTGTGTCCCCTATTAATATCACAAGGTTGTGGACGAAATGGTTTCAAAGTTTTGACAAATTGTTGCGCTGTAGGAGGAATTCATTTCCTATAATGATTGAATGAGATTCTAGATAAGGAATCACTTGATCCGAAAACCAGATTTACTGTACGCTAGAGCATTTTAAATCGTGATGAAAGTCATCTGTCACTTCTCGAGACATGACAATTAAATTTTGGTAAACCCTACTTTAAATAAGGTTTCCAAATTGCCATTCTTCTTGCTGTGCTTACTATGTTAGATGTCATCTCCTTGTTAAGACACAATCAGTTACAGCCCACGAGACGGACAGCCAGAGAGACCGATTGGATCTTCAGGAAACGACTGTAGTTCATATGAACACAAGTTTTACCCATATGTAATACTTTTGATTTGTAAAGAATCTGTATCCACCGCATGTTAGGGTTTATTTAACACTACTGGTGGAACACGAACTATTCTCGTAATCAAAGTCTGCATGATTCAGTAGTTGTCACAGTTTTATTGGTGTTTGAAGCTCAACGGATCATGCCATATCGAAGTTATGCATAATTTATGTAATACCATTAACGGATCTAACTTTGACAGGGTCACACTATTTGCATTTCATTTCGCCTTCTAACAGTTGGCCTAATTCGTCTGACTCATTCAATAAAGCGTACAATCTCTGTCTATATATCGTCAATCTAGTTATCCATCTTTTCGCAAAATTTGCTTTTAAAACTTTTCAATGGGTTCGTGGGGCAACAGTGTTAAAAGTTGAAATGTAAATTGTATGGAAGTGATCATCGACGATATAACTGATTATGTTATGCTCTGATCCATCTCTCTTCTCATTTTCATGGATGACATAGATCCATTCCCAGAAAAGGGTAAATTATTCACAAAATAATATTTCTAAAAGTAATTACTGTACGTGTACAGTTTACTAGAATCACTGTATTGTGTTAAATCCTTTCATACAGTGCAAAGCTTTCCTTTCTTTGAGATAGTTCCAGCCAGGTACTCCTTAAAAGGGATTTATTTGGCTAAGATTCATGAGTTGGTCTGTATATAACACAAGTATGGGAGTATAATGAGATTTATCTCTACACGAAATTATATTTTCCACGCAATATATACTTTCCTCTTTTTATCATGAAAAATTAAGAAATCACATTCATTTTCTAGAGAGTGGTTTGTCTTGTGCTGATTGAAAACACATTTTGTAGAGTCATGGCAGTGTTCATTCGACAACCTATCTTCATTCCTATAGGCCTATAGTGTGTTCGCTGTTTTCCACTCACAATTTTGTAAGATTTTAGATTCAGATTCAGATGAGTTCTCCAGCGTTTTCAATCGCTACCACCACCAAACCATGATACCAACTGCAACACCACAAACAATGAGGGCGTTGGCCAAGGTGAACTTCTGCCATGCTGGATTCTCCTCGATGCTCTTGATCATGCTGGCCTCCCCGGGAACCTCCTGGTCGTCATCGGGGTTGAATCCAAGAAACCAGAACAGATATTTCTTCCACCTGGGTGTATCTGGATGTGATTGACAGAAATGTAAAGGAATTGGCAGATTTTGTGTTTAGATATCAGGGAACAATGAAGGAGTACTTATATTGAGGATAAGCGAATCGGTGATAAACAAAAGAAACTCATAAATTTGTAGAGCCTGTTGAAATTGTCAGATATCTATTGGGATAGCCACACTACGATGTTCTAAACTATGTTAGTACATCCGACGGGTGTATGACGCGAACAAACTTTATACTTAGAACGAACTGCTCATAAACACAAACATAGAACTCATGAATATATAGTGTACAATGAAAGCAGACACCTATTTAGATAGTCTCACTACGATGTTTTAAACTATGTTAATGTGTCCGTATGATCTAACTTATGCATAACATTAAAACAAAACATAATTATGCTAAAATTGAGGATGGCCGATCCTCTGATAAACACATAGAAACTCATGTATTCATAGAGTATGTTGAAACTGGCAGACATCTGGCAGACTACAATGTTCTAAGCAATGTTAGTGTGTCCGAAAAATCTAGGTTGCCATCGTTGATAGTTTTATGAACAGAAAATAGATTTGTTTCCCTTCATAATTAAAATATTTAGGCTTTTCTCATTGATACAATAAATGTATCCTTTTTGGTACTTGCCTGTTTTCTCGTTATGCTCTTGACTTGCAATGTCAGGCTGTCGGACGCCCTCCGCGGTAGGATCTTGTAGTTTTTGTTCGTGCAGTTGGACTCTCTTGCGGGCTTCCTTTGACACTGCATTGTTGTTTGTATTGTCGCTAAAAGTAGGCTGTTCTGGTTTAGGGTTCATTCCACGGGTCCAGAAAGTCTTGCCTAGTATCTGTTGCAAACAAATGTCAACATCCTCATTTAAATGTATAGGCACATAGAAAAACAATGCGGATAATTACCCAACATTTTGTTAGGGCTATGTTACGGATCAAATTTTACAAAGTTAAGTTGGTTAGGGTGATTCAAATTATTTTGATCGCGTGGAGATCATTTTTCCAATGCAAACATTTAGTATGTTAGTATTGTGAAGTCAGTAAACTTTCAACTTTGGTTGAATAATAGTATTTAAGCTATACACATCAAAAGCATATTCCTCAAAGCTCACCGCTGTATCGACTCCAAACCGACCTCTTCTTAGCCATTCATGGTAATGTAATTGTTTTGTTCGGTCTGTTATCATTTTCGTGTCGGTATAGTTGGTGTGGCTGGGGCGTTTCTAGGACACCTACCCCCTGGACATCCACCCCCGGATAACCACCCCCAGTCAACTACCCCCTAGGACAACTAACCCCTAGGACAACTACCCCCTAAGGCAACAACCTTCTAGGGCGACTACCCCCTAGGACAACTTCCCCCGGACAAGTACCCCGGATAAGTAACCCCCTAGACAACTACCCCCTACGACAACCATCCTCTAGAACAACTAGCTCCTGGACAACTATCCTAGTGTGTAGTTGTCCGGGGGATTGTTGTCCTAGGGGGTAGATGCCCGGGGTAGTTTTCCTAGGGGGTATTTGTCTGGGGGGGGGGGGTACTTGACCAAGGGGTAGTTGTCCCGGGGGGTATTCGTCCTAGAGGGTGGTTGACTGGGGGTGGTTATCCGGGGTGGATGTCTAGGGGGTAGGTGTCCGGATACGGGCTGGGGTATTACCTGATTGATCGTAGGTTTCGGCGTCATCAGGCTGACGGTCACAGTGACGACCAGGCACACCAGAGTCACGATGCAATTGTAGTAGAGGAAGTGGACATTCTTGACTATTGAAGGTCGCTCGTCCTGCAGTCCACAGGCTGGGGCAGGGTAGACAATGTCCAGGATCATCCGTATCACACCCAAAACAACCCCGATGGTGAAACCCCAAAAAGCGCCCTGCGGGAGGAAAGGTTCGTAGCATGCGTGAAGTTGAATTGTCAAAGGCGTTTGAACCCATGAATAACTTTGAAACATCGCAATAATCCATTTTCATTTCATGGCTTATATTCTTAGATCTTACAAAAACAAAATGGCCCAATGGTTCAAGAGCTTGTATTATGAGTGTGTTTACTAATCATTTCACAGTTTGGGAATTGTACAATGACGATAACCAACCTTAGTGTAGATGTTGACATTGGAATAAAACATTTGCTAAAGATTTTTTCAAACACAGATAAAACAAGCACAAATATTTGATATACGCAAAAATACAAACGAAATCACAATTATTAACCTTAACATGTCTGTGCCAGGTAAAAATTTCACAGGTAAAAAATGTCAGAGGTAAATATGACATAGGTAAAAATGTCTGACACTTTTACATCTGACTTTTCTTACCACTTGTATTATCAACATGCTCTTATCGACCAATAAACATTCAACCGCAGAGTCGAATTTCGTGAAACGTACGACATACAAGAAACATATTATACTCAAACTAAGTCGCAGTAGGCCTATAATAGTATTTAAACCTGCAACAAACAAAGGACTTAATGATACCTTTTCGTTATTTCTGACCCAGACGACCCCTGTGACGAAACAGACAAAGATGGGAGGGGCAAAGTAGGATTGTAGAGACTGGATGTACTGGAAGAGTTGGCCACCCTGTGCTACCTGGACGATGGGAACCCACAGGATGCTGATTCCAACCAGAACAAGGACAAAGAGCCTACAGAAAGACAAGCAGTGAAGGGGAAAAGGAAGTGTAGCCTGCTTAATATTTCTTCAGTAGAAAACGAACGGAAACCTCTTATATGTGAATAGTAGTTTACTCAAATGATTTTTATGATATAGGATCTGGTAACAGTTAGAATATTTGTTATTAATTTAATATGACGTGACCGATTCTTGATCTACAATCAAATCCATTACTGCTCCATTACTGCTTCAGTTTAATCAACCTCTCTATACTTAATATAATGTAAACAGAACCCCCTTCAATTGTGTTGTTCCCTGCTGTTTCCTTTGTTCTTTATCATCACTACAGTTTTGCATCATATCAAATGCTCTTTGTACAGCAATTTGATTTTTTATTTAAATCGCTGTTATATATGGCGCCTTATTTCACTAATGAAACATCATGATCAACGACTCAAGACACAATCAATATTACTAATTCCATTAAGACCCTCATTGAGGGTTACGAAAATAAATAAAGTTCAACGAAAAATAAAGTGTTTACATTTAAATATGAAATAAATGCATCGATATTACAAAACATTGCACATTTTCTTGCCATATTACCTACAGCAAATTATAACGAGCAGTCAAGCCATCTACCTACATTATCTCGTTTAGTTAACGCCGCATTAGGATGTAAGCTACGAACAAATATATCTATATATGTATTTCAGTTTCCATAGATACCTTCCTACTATCATCAACTCTCGGTTCTTCGCATTTGGACGAATGCGGCGCCATATATCCATGGTGAAAATCGTACTGCCACTGTTGAAGATGGATGTTAATGAACTCATGAGGGCGGCAATCATGACGGCCATCATCAGACCACGAGCACCTGTAACAAGGCATAACATCCAAGTCACACCAATGAAAAACCGCCTCCAGACCAACAACAGTCCTTAAAAAACTGTTACATCAAGCAGCATATACAAGAATCGGTAGACTGATAGAGTCGGTGGCAAGTCGGCTTGGCAGTATGACTAACATTTTTGTAGAAAGCTATGTACCAACGGCAGGTCAATACAGGGAGCTGTTCGAAATTATTTGATGGGAGAGGGCGGGGTAGAAAAAACTGCCGACACGTTATTCGGGGAGGGGGGCAGGCGCGTAGCCACGGGGGGGGGGCACGTGCCCCCCTAAACCCCCCCCCCGTAGATCCGCGCCTGGAGAGGGAGAGCAAAAAAAGAAAGTGAGCTTGGAGTGAAAAGGATACATTTACTCAAGAATTGCAACAAAATAATCAGAGAGGGAATGACAGAATACATTGTCATAAAAAGACGGAAGGTTAAAGGAAAGGGAGCATTTAGAACAGATAAAACTTACCAATAGGCATGAGTCTGAGGATTAGGAGTGGGTAGGCAATATTTGAACACGAAGTCGGGTTTTGGCAGTACTTCATACACGATTCACTGTCCACACATGCTACTTCATCTATATATAAATATACATATATATTAAATCGGAATAAGAAATCATTCTAGAATAGCAGATCGAGAATGTGACGAATATAGGCGAACATATGAATACAACATATGCCCCGATGAAATACAAAACTCGCCATTTTGTTCATGTTAATTGAAAGTATAATGAATTTATTTTACAAGCCTTTTCTTTCTCGCATATCGGTAAAAGTTGAATGCCTCATCAATAACCCCAGCCTTGATTTTAAAATATTTATTTGAAGGATCATTATACACCTTTATATATTACTAAGATTAAAGAAAACCCTTAGAATGCAATATAAAAAGCTGTTGATGACTCATTTCTAGCTTATTTCGAAATTCTGTTGAATCGAAACGGATACAATTTCATGAGCTGGATCCAATACGTGTATAAATGAAGGAGGGTTGTTCGATTAAAATTACCGCAAATTTCATCAACTGAACCGCAAAATTTGTATTTGTACAATTGGTACCTGTGTATAGAACTCTAGCTATCATTCCCGGCATCACGATCAGAAACTGTGGGAGGAACTTGAGATAACTTGCGACTATAGAGGCTCCCTTCGCATGAGTGACGTTCTTTGCTGCAAGGGAACGTTGGACAATCACCTGCAGGGAAAAGTAAACAGTAAATGTAGAATTTACTAACTTTGTTCATTCTTCATACTCTTGACGAAATATAACGTGACATTTAAGCATTTCATATTTCTCTATTTTTCTTCCTCCTCTCCTACTCTCTGCCACCCCTCTCTCCTTCCTCTCAATCGTTTATACGAATATCAAATCCCAGTACTACTATTTATACTGCTTTTCCTACTACAGCTTTTCCGAGTACAACCTCTCCAGCTACTAAAGTTACTACGTTTTCGTCCGTCTACTATAACTCTTTTACTCGTCATCGTGGAAAGTGGAAAAGCGTTCTAAAGATAATAATTAAACTTCATATGGTAGAATAAAAAAAAGTGATTACATTTTACATACAGTATTTCTACTTTAATCTGCTTGAAAAGTTCTGTATGAAATATCGGGGGAAATATTGTAAACTAATGCCGTTTAGAGTCGCAATGGAAATTTTTGTTGTTGATATTTTTGCTTTAGAATTGATAGTTTTTGCCAACTTAAACGGGCAACAATTTGTCTAACTCTTTAATCGAGATAGCGGATTACCTGGTCAGTACACCAGTACCAAGTTCCTATTACCATGATGCCCAGAGCGGTTCCGGGCCATGGCTGATCCGAAGTAGTTGCGTCCCGGATCATACTAAAGGCGTCTTGTCTCGGGTATCCGCAGGTAGTATCGGTATCGTTCAGGACAGAGGACGGAAACGACTGCATGTACTCAAGTCGAAGTCGCTCTAGACTGCCTATCTTCATAAAGCCTTCATTTCAAATGAAAGTGAAATTGTATATGTAAAGGTTTAGAGCGAGCAAGGTTTAGGGAATTATTATGTTAATACATTCTATGACAAACTTGCTATCAAATATACGAGGTACAGTATATACGAGTGTTGTAAGCTGTTGAAAGTTTGAATTAAAATTTGATAAAACACGATCCCTGGTGAGGGTAGTCGTGTGTCTAGCAAACTGTTGGGCAGCAACATGTCCAACTCGTCACGGTGATTTTCTTATTAATTTATGACAAAGGGTGATCAGAATAGTTCACAACATTGCTGAAGTTGCGCATAAAATTGACAAAAAATGATCAGACATGAAAATTGTCCTCATGGTAGGCAATTTTAACCCTTTTTTTTTATTCAAAGAGTGCAGTACAAGAAATATTGCGACGCATGTTAGTTTTCTGGATATTGACTTTGTATACTCTACTTACTTGTGACCATGAGAAAAGAACCGCCGACAAGCATGATTACAACTTGGAGAGTGTCGGTGTATATCACAGCCGCTAGACCTCCTGTCAAAGTTAATTGATTGATAGACAATTTTCAAAATGTAATAAAATTGTATGCATAAATCTTTGTTTGATTACATTACGAAACGGCTCATTCGTTATGTAATTTCATATATTGCTGATATCCGGGTAAAATGTTGTATTGGGGGTAGGGACAGGAAAAACACAGTTGGTGGGAAATAAGATTTCTCTAAATCTGGTTGATGATGTATTCTTAATTTAGCTTCGGTGAAAAGTACGCGGAAATTGTAATACAAAATCAAATTAGCACTGTGTCAAAGAATTTTCCTTTTATCCAAGATCATATAAGAAAAAATATAAAGATAATTACTCTTTTTAATACAGCAAACGATGTTTCCTTTTTGCCTTAAAAAACCCTGTCCAAACCGCTGTCCCAAGCGCCCAGCGTGAATTATGTTTGAAGAAAAAAAGGACTGAAAGATTAATTTTACAGTTACATGCATCTTTAATTGTATAATAATCTAGTTTGAAATAGACTTGTTGCATGGAATGGTTTTACCCGTAATTGTGTAGACAGCAGTTACAGCTAGCAGCACAAATATCGAGGCATATATATTCCATTTAAAGGCCTGCTGAATAAATACTGCTCCAGCAAAAATATCAACCTGTAATTTACAACAGCAAAACAAATTAAATTACATCAATCCTCTTTTCATTCATAAATATGCTAAATACGTTAAATATTCTTAGAAAAAAAGTTGGCCCACAATTTTAAAAAGAAATTACAAACTCTGATACTTGACAATTAACTTTGTCAATCAATTTAAAAATGTGTAACAGTCAGCTTGTTTGGATAAATTCACAAGGGTTTAATAGCTTTTTAATGACATACATACCAATACAAGAACATCATCTTTAAGTACAGAAAAATAATTAATTAACATTCCTCTTTTCCATTACATTTCTCTAGAAAATATTATTGTATGAAATAGCTTTAACATAACCTCGAAGTTAATTGCCTAAATATGAATTATTGTGTATTGCACTGTGTTGTATTAAAGGACCTCATGATCTGTCACGAGTCCTCGTCCTATATAGTAACTTTATAAGTAAACTTCGTTTATAAAACAAACTAAGAATAGTGAAGGTAGGCCATCCATCTCAGTACGATAATATTTTACAATTATGAGGATTATTCGTATACAGTATGTAAAAGTGATCACAAATGTGCACAAGCATAAGGCTTTAATTGAATGTTATCAAATTATTCATCACCTAAATTTAGGACATACTCACTGATATTTTTGTAAATACATAAAGGAAAAGTGCCAAGATCGACATCGCTATCCGTAGTCGTTGACCTCCGTAACGAACACGGAGATACTCGGGCATGGTATACACCTGTTACATACAGTAAACCAAATGTAGTCATGGCAAATATGTCCTATCAATTATTATCACTCTAGATATAGACATCAATTGACCAATGTTGATCATCGAAAATACATCGATAGTTTAATTAACTTTTCTTAAAACATTCCATTTGGATTTTCCTTAGCATAAACAAGCATTCACTTTGGAAAAAGAAGAATATAATTATTGAGAACAAAAAATCATCCTGACATTTCTTTACATCTTTCATTTTACTTTTATGGCTGGTTCTATTTTTTTTTTTTTTTTTTTTTTTTTGGGGGGGGGTCATAAATCGTGCCTTAAAAGTGAAAGAAAATGGAGTACACAAACCTTATTCTCTATATAATTTTGAGCATATTGTAATATTGATAGAAGTATAATTTTATCAACACGGATCGTGCAGCAGTTAATCTGTTTGACATCATAAATGATAAGACACTAAATGGGATAATTCAACCACAATCCTTATACAAAATTTCGTGTACATCGTAGGTGCAGTGATTGATGAAGGTTCATTACAAAAAAACAAAAAAATAATTACTCCAAAAAGGCACGAATAGACCACAAAGCAAAATTCCTCTTATTCAAATAGCTCTGTAGTTTGATTTTGGTCAACACTGCTGCCGATACCTTGGACCGATTGACAATGTACTTTTATGAATTTATGACGTATAGTCAAATTTGTCACAGTGATTTTATAATGGAAATTAAATTGGGGATTTTTGACCTACTTCACAGAGCATTATTTGAATGTGACTGAACCAATGGTTTTCCCTCTCATATACTTTTTGCGTAATCCAAAAATTATAATCGGCGCTATCTATACAGTGCCTTGTGAAACCATATTGACCACCCCTTATACGCGTACTCCTGTTTTTCTCAACCATTAATGGCAACTTATACTTGTTTCTGTACTAGTCTCATATTGAAATTGAAGCCAAAGATGTTATTCTACATGGTTCATTTATTTCTAAATAGTTTTACCCTTGGGTGGCCTTTAAAGACAGGTTTGACTCTATCTGCAAGTATCTTTGCCTATTTCAATGTCAACAAAGCATTGTAATGTATTTTCTATAAATACAAAAAAGAGAGAAGGTCAAAGTGACTTACCCCCGATGAGACGTACACAGGTAGAAAGATCCAACCCAAAAGAAGAATGGCATATCCAGACTGTAATGATCAAAATAAATTGCATCAAATATGGATTGACCAATCACCAAAAAAGTTGCTTAATATCGTGACACAAAATAATAAAAAACATAAATATTTCAACATTCAATACAAATATTTTACAATAAAAATACGCAGGTTCCTTAGCCGAAGCACCAGAAATATTTTTCTTCGACTAACAAGAATTTGTGCATGGGGTGACAAAAATAGTACATGTACAGTAACGGACAATTATTGGTTAAAAAAATCAGCGTCCAACAATATCAAATATGCTACATGAATAATGTGAAAGGGAGTGGACATACAAAAGACGATGCAGAGAGAGAAATGTAGAGAAAGGGGAACTGGGCAGATGGATAGAAAACGAGGAGAAGGAAAGAATTTATTTTTAAAAAGAGCGAGGAAAGGGGAAGAAAAGGAACTTAGAGAATATTAGTCAAGAGCGAAAGGGTAAGTGGGAAATAGAAAGGGAGAGGGAGGTGGAGAGTCAGAAGGAAAGGAGAGAGAGAGAATGAAAAGAGAGGGATAGAGGTGAAATAAATAGTAAGGGAGAAAGAGAGAGAGAGAGACAGTGGGAGGGAGAAAGCTGGTTGTGATTCTCAAGACTTTTTTTTGTTTACCATAACTTCATATGCTGCTACAGCCAGTCCAGATGTTGCTCCGGTTCCGGCTAGTCCGATAAAGTGTCCGGTACCGATGTTACTTGCAAATAATGATGCTCCAATCTGCCAATTATATACTTGCATTACGTTAATATCAAACACAGCACTAAAGATAAAAAAATGCAAGAGTTGTGAAAGCCATAAAACAATGAAGTCAACCAAAAAGTTGATGGAGATCGCATTAAAAAAAAACACAGAACTGATATTGCATTTTAAAACGGGGGCAGTGAGTAAGAATAAAATCATTTTCTTTTTCGTTTGAATAGACACCAACAGTTTAGTACCTGTAACTCATTGATGCTAATTAAGTAATGATATATTCAGCATAAGCACACAGACAGATAACTTTTATCTTATCACAAATCTTCAAAATACTACCACCACCACCAACAACACAATTTGCTATTGTTTGCAAGCTCTTATTATCGATATAAGATCTAAAGAGTTCGGTGTTTTGACTTTTGAGTGTCGATTTGATAACTCATGCCTATTTTATAACTTGTGAGCATGATCAAATTTATTTAAAGGTTAAGACACTTAAGCTTTTCTTAAAGCCACTTACCGGTAACCACCACATCGATCGACCTGCGAGGAAATATCCACTCGCATTGCCCCTGTTAGTTTTGTACATGGACTGGTAGAAAAAACAAAAACATTGAAAAATAAGTTACGAGTATTCTTTTTTATATTTTTGTGTTACTTGACTTGTATGTATTTTATTTATTGAAAATATTTTGAGATACAGAAATTTATCAACTTTCCACAAATCAATCAGAGTTGATTAACTTTGACAGAAGAGATATTCCGCAAGAAATAGGAACTTTCTTTTTATATGCTGCTTCGTGTATTGAACAACAAAGATCAACGTATCTTTATCTTGAAACAGGGGCGAATCCAGGCTTTTGTTTAAAAAATTGATGACAAGCAATTGTATGACACTTGGGTTTAAAAGGAAAGTGGTATGGTTGGCTCCTAAATCTTGGTCTAAATCTAAATCTTGGGGGTTCTTGTTTGTCGTTCTCTCTCTCTCTCTCTCTCTCTCTCTCTCTCTCTCTCTCTCTCTCTCTCACTGCGTTGTATATATTGCTTGAAATGAACTTCATTGGTGTAGACAATACATGACAAAATTACCCTCAAATATATAGATTTTTTAAGATGTAAGGAGTTGGAGATAAAGGGCACATGCACAAGTTTGATACCCTTAAACAAGTTCTTGAAATCCATGAAATATAGGCAATATGTAGATGTTCATGCCTATTATGACCGGAACGTATATCAACGGGGTATACTAGCTGTATGTAAAGGGCAATAAAGTATTATTTGACTGCGTTTATTGCTGTTTCTATCTTGATATATTATTGGTGAATCGGCCCATGGCAGAGTCCGGAAAGTATTACAAACAAAAATTATTATACTCACCCATAAACCGACGATGATGACGAAGATAAAGTAAACGACAATGATGACGATGTCTGCAGTACCGATTTCACCTTCACCTTCATAATCTTTGTTACCGCCTTCCCCCGCCATTTTGTTTTTTTAGAATGTCTAGAATTGCCCTTTAGAAATTCTCCGTTTTACTCTCTAAGTGTTTCGTGAACAACTTCTATAAGGCGATGACAAAGAAACCAAAGTCCATGTAAACGATAGTAAGAGGCGGATTATATTAGCTTTTACCACGGACCTTGTTGAACAACTCCAGTTTTACCCTCGCGATCTCCATTATACAGTTTTCACACCAGGGGCGGCGGAGCAACTTCCAAAGAACGGGGGGGGGGGGCACCAACAAAAAAGGGCACCACAAAGGGAAATCTCAAAGCAAAAATACACGATTTTGTAGGCATTCGTATATACCCCTACATTGTGATTTCATTATCAGGGATGATTTCAACACTTGTTTCTCTTTATACATCATACAAGATGTTGCATACTTTGCAGTTGGGTGTGATGGTCTGAATATTATTTGCGAACGAGTGAGGACAAATAACATTCTTATCAAGAGGAAAAAACCCAATCCTCATGGGGTATAAGCACATAAGGGAAGACTGAAAAGACCTTTGATAAGTAACATAATTAGATCATCTATAAAAGCGGGCGTACCCCTTACCATCCTGATAAGTGCTCTTTTTATCTCTGATGAGTGCCCCATTTGGGGGGGGGGGTTGCACTTAGTCGCTTTAAGGTAGGGGCACTTATAATGGTAAGAGATGAAAGGGGGCTTTCATAGGTGAAAAGGGGCATTAATGAGAAGGGGAAGGGTCTCTTTTTTAAATAGGGGCACTCATCATAAGGAATAGGGGCACATGTGAAAATAAAAGGGTCGCTTATCTGAGTTTAAAAAGGGGTAGTTATTTAAAGGAGAGGGGCAATTCTTACAAAGGAAAAGAGGCACTTGTTAAGGGAAAAAGGGCATCTCTCAGATTTGATGAGGGCAATTATCAAAGGTGAAGGGGGCACTTATTAAAAGAGAAAGGGGGTACATTTGAAAATAAAAGTATAGTTATTAAAAGGGGATGGAATGGAAACTTGTCGAAGGAAAAGGGACAAATGTCAAAATAAACGGGGAACTTACCAGAGGTGAAAAGGGGAAGGGGCACTTTTCCTATGAAAAAAGGGGCCCTTCGAACAAAGTTAAAGGGGCACTTTTGGGGTACTCAAAAGTGTGGGGAGCAAGGTAGAATATTTTTTACAATATCTCAATTTTTCTGTTTTACTCTCTATGTATTTCTTTAACTCTATTTGTGACAAAAGAGATACCAAAATCCAAGAAAATGACGGTAAGAGGCGGGTTATATATATATATATAACTTCTAACTCTTGGTCTATTACATCGGACAACTAATTAACTTTCCAGAACAACACCAATTTTAATCTAATAATCTGCATAACCACGTTTTCCAGCCATTTTTAAAAATAGAATACTGTCCCTTTTCCTCTTTATGTTGCGTGAACAAATTAATGTGCGAAGAGAGAGGAACCAAATTCCGTGCTATGGGTCAACTAACTTTTTGGTTATTACCTCGAAACCTTCCTAGAAGGAGACAAATCTTTACCCTAAATATTTTGATAACTACGGCCTCCCCCGCCACTATTCTGTCTCAAATTCTAAAGCGATGGTGGGGAAATATCCATGTAAACGATATAGGCGGAGAGAGAGATAGAAGGGGAGTGTGTGTGCGCGTGTGTGTGCGTGTGTGTGTGTGTGTGCGTGCGTGTGTGTGTGTGTGTGTGTGTGTGTGTGAGAGAGAGAGAGAGAGAGAGAGAGAATAAAAAAAGAGAAAGGGAGTGAGATGGAAGAGAGAGAGAGAGAGAGAGTGAGTACGATGATGATGATAATAGCTTTTTGTATTAGTACCAGTATACGCCTCTAGATGTACTGATACAGCTACAGCGTGTATTAATACTATCACCATCACTATTAAAGCTGTATCTCCACCACCACCATCAGTACCATCACTTTCACCACTAATGCCACCATCATGACCAGACCGCACTGCTAAAATCAGGATCTCCACCAACACCATTATCACAACAATAAATAGCATTACCACTACCACCATTAAAATTACTATCACCACCACCACCGCTACTACCATCACCACCCCACCTCCATTGTCCCTACAAGTACTACCACCACCACCACTATCACCACAACTAAGACCACCATCACTACAAATACTACCACCATTACCTCCACCACCATCACAACTACCACCACCATCACACCTACTACACCACCACTATCACCATCACTACCACCACTTAATGTAAATTACCACCATTACCTCCACCACCATCACAACTACCACCACTATCGCCTTAACTACTACCACCATCACACTACCACCACTGTCACAACTACTACACCACCATCACCATCACTATCACTACCACCACTTAATGTACCACCATTACCTCCACCACCATCACAACTACAACCACCATCACTACCACCACTATCACCCCAACTACTACCACCATCACAACTACCACCACTATCACCTCAACTACTACCACCATCACAACTACCACCACTGTCACCAATACTGCACCACCATCACCACCATCACTATCACCATCACCATCACTACCACCACTTAATGTAAATTACCACCAACATCCTTGCACAGCAATGACAATCAAGGTTGAATTTCGTGTTGTGTTCTGCGTACAGATTTATTTGAAGTCTGCCCTCTACGTTTAACATGGCACTGCAATTAGTATTTTTTTTAATTGTTATTCTTTTTTTCATTTTATTTGAAATATCAAGGGAACATGGCAAATAAGGGCAAGCGGGAAGCACAAAATAAAGAGAGATATGTTTGAATACCGAACAGAAAATATATGAAATTAATCATTATCATAATTGCACTCATTATTTTCATAGATCACAGTACTCGGTCGAGATGCATAGAATGGCATACTCATAAATATATAATTTATACATTATAAAAGGGCGTTACGGATTCTCCAAAGTGCTGAAAAAGTGGTATTGAGAATACTTACAAAAGTAAATTTTCAATGCATTTTCCACTTTGTGAGAGTGATAGACGTCGTTCTACATCTAAGCTATCATCCCACTTACACTTGGCAATTGCTCTGTGCAACTTCTTAACATGAAAAAAACTAATTGTTTTGTTTTTATCACAAATCAAAGTGCAATATTCAGGCACACTTTGCTTTTCACATCGCACTGACAATCTTCACGCCACTAAACTGTATCATCTACACAATCTGTCCTTCCAGCTTCCACAGAGGGAGCTAGGACATGCTATCATCGTCTGAAACGACATATAAAAAAAATCAAGTTATTCTTCTTTTAAACTCACATTCCTCATAATGCATGCAATGATTTCTATTTACAGCTTGCCTCTTATATATCATTTATTACAAAAGAAATCACAGGTATGAAAAGAAAAGACTGTGAGGAAGACTAGAGGGCAGTTCAGCTAACTAAATGACTTTTGACCTGTGGGAAAAATTAATTGCCATGTCCCAGTAAGGTTTCGGTTTTTAGATGACCAGTGTTAAATCATAGTTTAAATAATACACAGAAATATCCAATATATTCCACACTTAGAAAAGTTATCACATAATTAAGCTTTATATGCATAGATATAAATAATACTCTTCATCAAAGACAAAATAATCACTAATCTATTACACTTGAGTAATATCTAGACAGAGATATCTATTACATTATACATTATAAAGATTTAACAATTGAAGTAAATCAATCAATCAATTATCCATTAAAGAAAAAAATTGACGAAGAATGACAGAACACAGTACAAACTGGTCATCTCTACCAAACTGCTACGGCAATCTATACCTAAATTCTTGCGAAGTGAGCGGTTTTCCATGTCATGTTTTCTCTACGTTTTATCTTGGTTTCTTCTCTGGAGTTGTCATGTTTGTGTCCATTGAATCGTTTTTCATTCCAAAAACTTTCAGATTTTTGGTTCTTTAATAAAGTTTTTCTAGTTTTATTTTTCCTTTGTTCAAATTTATTCCTCCTTGACCGAGTCAATCAGGGCTTGAACGTCGATCTCTTCTCCAGCGCCCTCATCAGATGCGGAGATGCTCAGGCCGAAGGTGGTGGAGCATTCACCGTTCTGGTTGGCGGCGCGTGCTGTGTAGTTTCCGGAGTCGGTGGAGAGAGCGAGAGGGATACTGAGGAAGTAGTTAGCGTCTTCCGACCAGACCTTGAATCGTCCGCCATCCTCGATTTGATTGCCATTGAAGATCCAAGAAACTAGAGGCAAATTGGAAAGGAACGTTTAAGAATTTAGGCAACCATTTGAACAACATAGCCTCAATAAGACATGGATTATTCATATTTCCCACAAATAAAGGAAAGAGATAAATGGGTAAAAGAAATAGAATATTTGAAAGGCCTCTCTTGCATATTTGATTTGATTTGATTTGAATTTATTTCCATATTTCACAAATAAATCTGAACAAGTAATTATACAAACAAACAATACATTCAAAAACGAAATACAATTAAATTAATAAATTGAAGACTTAAGTACAATACAAAATATTACATAATCAACAGTTTGTTTGTAATTAACATAACGTGATATATGGGGGAACCAAAAAGAAGCAATGCTTGTAAAAATATAGAGTTCATTTCAAAGCAACTTGATTTTCAAACAACAGGATTACAAAGGACTTGCGTCTAAACTTTCAAGATGTGCTTTGATACAAAGGGTTATGCAAACAGCCACAGCAGAGGCAAACTGGGATACATTGGGAGAGAAAGAGAGATTTACAGATGGATAAATTTTGAATGAAATGAAATTTAGTTCCAAACGGGGTCACAACGTCACCTGGCTAAAAAATGTGAAAGACATGTTGTCTTTGGAAAAATATCCTTGTTATAAAAGAAGGTTCTATATAGTCGATGGTTATTTATTATAACCTAATTTTTTGTTTTAAAGAAAATATCTCAGATAAACCCAGACTATAGGTAGGGTTTCTACTGAGAAACCTCTTTCATTATGGAAACAAACTTACCGGTATCAGCAGGGCTCTCGAGCTGGAGGCAGAAGTCTGCAGCCCCACCCTCATCAACGGTTTGAGATTCAGGTCTCTGGAGCACTACAGGGCCTTGGTAGCCTGCGCCTAACGGATGGAAAGACAAAAAGCGATTCAGAGACATGCATTACATACAGAGAGAAACGTTATTGCTAGATTGTTGTCATAGCCAGCTGAATTAACTGCAGGAATGTACCACTTTGCCCTATAAGTTGTATGTGCTATCTAGTATGGCTGTACATTGTATCTTGAATCACGTAAGGGCATGCTTTATCCTGGACTTGCATGTCCAATTATTTTCATGAGCCTACTAGAAAGGGAGAAGAAATAAAGTTTCTGACATAAGTGATATTTCAAACTTTATCATTTTTATGATTATATCAAGGAGAACAGAAGACATGCCAAATTTGGTAAGCAAAATACATTTAACAATATGTCAAGAATACGACTAATCTCAACTATGATCAAAACTTTTCAAATCAAACGTATTTACTCCTCTTGACGTATTTGCACATAAATCCAAAGAGTGTAAATAATGTTGACTCTCATGATATAGCAATAGTAACATCGAGAAACAAGAAGACAAACAAAATGACACCAAACCTCCCTTGCATGAGCTGAATGCCACAATAATTTGAGCTTAACAACCTACCTGCTGAACCATTTTCGATGTCCATGGTGCTTGCAGATTGTGCGGCGTCACCGCTCATCCTGACCTGTGCATCAGGGTCGTTCATATCAAGCTCCATCTCAGCTTGCATCTCACCCTGGGCTACAGAGATCTCTCCAGTGGTCTGGGCAGGTTCTGTAACCATGGCAACAAGAAACGGAAGAAGAAAAGAATCAAATTATGTTTCCACAGTGACAAAACTACAGGGGGAGGACTAGTACCAAACTGGATGACAGGAGAAAAAAAGAAATAACAAGAGAGAAAAGGAGATAGAGAGATGGCAGGAAATGGCAACATGAAAAGAGGATGATATGAACACCTCCAACATCCTTCCTTCACCCTGTGGCATTAATTGTTCTTCAGCATTTGATTCATCTAATATTTCTGAGGGGTGTTTCACAAAGATCCTAAGTTGAACTTATCTCTAAGTTGGACTTAACAATTATGGAAAGCCGTTAGCATCTATGAAAATATTTTGTAAAAGTTATTTTGAAGGCATAAAATGTTGATTCAAATCTTTCATTTTTTCTATCATCAAGGAGAATTCATGTTCTTGATGTGGAATTTCTAAAAAGTCTAAAATACTTAAATTTTCGCTTTTGAATATACTTTATTATAATAAATGGCTCTCCAAAATGTGTAAGTCCAATTTAGAGTTAAGTTTGACTTAGGATCTTTGTGAAACACCCCCCTGGTGTCAAGGAAACATATCATCTCCTTCCTGCACTGTTTCTCTGTTTGTTGAAGATTTCTTCAAACAAATTTTTATAGAAAATCCCTTTTTGCTACCAGAACATCTTCCATGCACTTTACTGAATCAGTTAATCAACTCACAACTCACAAGCATTGGGAGCACTCGGGAAATATCTCTGGTGGTGAGATAGATCAACTTGGTACTTGGTAGGATTCCTCCAAAAGACGCTGTAAAGGTGTTTAAACTGGACGTGTGTCGTCATGGGCGGCCACCACCTTAAGGTGCTGGTTTTAAGTTTAAGCGCAGATTTAAAAGTATTTAAAGAAGATTGGGCTACATTTAAGGGAGAAAGACTGTTCCAGTCTGCCAGGCTCTACTCATGAAATCAGAGATGGAGAAACAAATCTGAATTATACCAACTCACCATCTCCTTCCTGTACTGTTTCTCTGTGTGCTGACATGCTACTGTAGCCTGCCTCGACCTCTCCTGATGCCTCACCATCGATGACCTCTGACCTTTCTGACCTGCGAGACCCTGACCTCTGCTCAGAAACCTCCTCTCTTGATTCACCTCCTGTCAAAAATTCAATCAATAAAGGAATGATTTTATATCATATATGCATTATTAACCTACAGTGCCAAAGATATCTTGAGCTGATGCCTATAGAGAATTTATATTAAACCAAACTCAAATTGTATTCAGTGGGTGAAAACTAGTACAAGCAAGTTTGTTCAACATTAAAAAAAAAATTAAAAAAAATACTTGATCGTTAAAAACATGTCTCATGTAATCTTAGAGATATAAATGCTTGTATAAAATGTGGTGGTATTGTATAAAAGGTTAAAGGAAAACGAAACAGGTTTATATGATCCAAAGGCACTGCTTTTGTTTTATGTCTTTGCTAAAATATATTCAATTTCAATTTTCAAAGCTTTTTTAAGATTTAATCATCAAGAGTACATGGTCCATCTCTAAAAATAGATAAATTTCCAAATGGATTGAACAGATATTGAAACATTGTAGTTGACATAGATAATACCCTTTCCCTTTCTTTCATTAAATCATGAAAATTGACAAAAAGGCAGTTCTCATAATATTTAAAAAAGATTGTCCTCATATCCGCTGCTGAAACGCTATACCAATAGATGATATATTACAATCTGGTTGAAGCATGATGCATCTCAATTCTACTTGGATTAATCATGATACAAAGTCGTAGTTACTAGTACTTTGATTCTGGGTTTCATAAGTTAAAAAGATATCTTCATTTTGTTGAAACTTGCAGAGAGGGTACGATGGGAGAGAACAAATTTTGATGGAACAAAACAATTCACAAATTCTAGGTAGATGTCTTCTAGATTTGATTCCTTTTGGCAACCTAACGATTAGCTGAGGGCTTGCTGACGTAGCAACTACAACTTTTGTATGAAACCAGACTTTTAATGAGTAGAATACGATATTGAAAGATGAATGCATGTGTCAACTTGTGGACCCGTCTAAATAGGTACAGATATACAAGTGAAGTTTAAAGATCTCTGCAAAGTGCAAACATAAACAAAATAACACGTTTTCTATAGCTGTACATAATAAGGTCAAGGAATGAACAATATACTCCTTTGTGGAGAGAGAGGATGGGATAATATCACTGGTCGTACACTATTAAGATGACCTGACATTTGTTCTGGTGTCAACTGCTTTGGGCTTTTATATTTTTCAAAGATATAAGGTTGGTATTGGGTTTTAGGTTAGGTGTATAAAGGGTCAAGTTTAAGTGCAGTGTTTGGTCCAGGGGTGAAGTTAGAAACTTAGGAAGTGTAGAACATTAACTGAAGAGAAAATGTTGCCAGAGCATAGGTCATAGAATCACAATTAAGGGTGGTTCTCCAAAGGGAATTAAACAAGGAGAGAGTGTTAAGAAAAGAATTAACAAAACGTAGTATGGTGTTGTGGAGAGAAAGGTGACAGACTTAATTCAGAAGTTTTAAAATGTGTTATGTACATGTGTTAAAAATGTTTTAATCAGTTAACTACAGATAGGAAATGTGCTACACTTAAACACAGTATATAAAATACCTACAAAAGGAAAGGAACCATAACCATAAAACTTATAATTAGTTTTATGCTACATTTACACACAAGAGACATAAAAATTCGACAAAAGAAGAGAAAGTTCCACAATCAAATAAATACAGTACAGTATATTACATATACACAACTGTTAACAAAATCTTCCAGGTTAAAAAAAGAAGCCCTTATATCCACCCCTAAAAGAATCGAAGAGATGTGTTCATACAAGTCTGATGCCACCTTTGTCCCCACAAAAACATGCATCATGCAAGTCACAGACATTTCATCAAAACTACAGAAAATACAATATACATAAGAAGTCTTACCAAGGGTAGTTAATATTCCTCACTAACATCTTGTATCTAGTTTAATTCTTGGTTTTAAAATTCTGCTAATTCTAATTCTCATTTGGATGTTTCCTTTCTTGCAAAATATTGACTGAAAGTTTTGCATATGTATTTCCCATCAAGGAAATTTCTGTATACTCCGCAAGTATATAATTTGAAGTATATATCATCATATGATACTGTACATCAACAAAACAAACGCTATACAGTACACGAAGGGTCCTTGCATACACAACACACTAAATATCACTCCAGAACAAATGTACAAGTGCTAGACAAGGGAGAGGCACACATCTCTCCAATCATAAGATAGACACACACTACTTGTATGTTTTGTGCAAGAGTACATTACAACAAAGTCAAATCAATTATTTATTGCATTGTATGGGTTGGGATTTGAAAAATTTATATTTTGAGCATCCCCCCCTCCCCCATAGTTTGTTTCCTGAATGGCAAGATTGGTTGAATGTGATATTCATCAAGGCCCAAATAAATGAAGAAAAGAGACTTTATGAAATACAAATAATTGTAAAAGACAGTATGATATACAAAATAATGCTAAAGCATAGACCTTTTGAAATGCACTTGATCCTTTCTTTTGCTCAAATTAATAAATCAACTAACCAGATTGAAACATGAACTCCTAGTAGATAGTTGGATATAGCCTCTCCGATGGTATCCAAATAAACACACTTGATATAGGCACACTTACACACAGTTCTCTTGCACATTAACTCGATACAGAAGGGACATTAAAACTTTCCATGCCAAAAACAGTATAGCTCAAAATTGTAAGCTTGAGGTGCATAATCTAGAGATCCAGATTACTACATGTACTTGCTTTCAGCAACACAGAGCCATCAAGTCGATCTTTTAAAAATATATATTGAATATTTGTTTGTGGATTCATTTCCAATTTTTGTTTGTACTTCAAAGAAAATAATGTTCCCGCCCCCCTCCAACAAAAGAAGACAAAAAAAGGCCCCCCCCCCAAAAAAAAAAAAGACAGAACAATGTAGTTTTAAATGTTGACATGGAAAGAATCAAATACAAAGTTTTAAAACCAGGGCCTGACTACACTAAGAACTGGGTTCAATTATATTTCAAAATGTGCTATTGGTTTAATGTTCTGCAGGATAACCATGTTAGCAACAAGAAAGCTATAATTATTATTGTTTTAATCATTGTTTGATCTCTATTTGATCAATCAATCAAAAGAACAATTTTAGACTAAATCAAATACAATCATTTCAATTTTCATTTGATTTATTTTCATATTCAGTGCATAATATGTCACTGCTCTGTTTTTATTACAAAAATGTTTGTACTTTTATGTAATGTTTTTGTTGACTTTTGCTTAAAAGCAATCTGGAATAGAAATTAAGCTAGCTGTAAATTTGTAGAAGTTCTAAAATGATATGTAAGGAAATTGTCTATTTATGCATACCTTGAAAAAGACATACTTCTTAGGTGGCAAAATGTTGCAAAATGTAATAGAACCCAGCCTTTCTACATCTAATTAAACATCACACGATATAGGGTGAGTGGTGCGACACGCAGAGATAGAAGAACCGTTTAAAAGGAACTCCATCGTGGTGGTTTGGTGCCCAACCTGACTTCTTGCTCTTCTTCGACTTGAGTCCACGGAAACCTTTTTGGATCAAGAGAGCAGCCTTCTCAGTCTCGGGCGCGTCGAGGTCGATGTCGATCTCTTCCTCCTCTTCTTGCTGCTTCTGCTGCTGTTTCCGCGACGACGTCGAGCTACTGACCGTTTCTGTTTCATTTCGTGGTGTGCAACATGTTTTCAATTTTCAGATATGAGTACATGCATTTATCAGGTAACAAAGAGCTAATTAATAGATGGTCTGTTAAGCACTATTCTAATGATATTTTGTTTGATTTTTAAATGCAAGATTTACCAGCTACCAAAAAAGTTGTGATAAAATGTATTTACTCAAAAGACAATTATGAATAACCCTCTTTTGAAATTGTTTCTGTTCTTACCTTTAATATGAAATTGCAGTTCTACATATATGTAGTTCAATCCAGATAAATCAATCTCAAAATGAAAACAATTGGAATTAAAAAAAGAACCACAATATACTACCCCTCCCCTGAAAACAAATATCTGTCCTCTTACACCTTTCAAGGGTATTTGAAGGAGATTATCATCTAAATCTATCTTGATACATCAAGAAAAATACATTTTTAACTAAAATAATATGAATCACTGAAATCTGAGCACTGTATTACATTTGCTTACCGAACTGGGGGTGTTTCACAAAGATCCTAAGTCAAACTTAAATCTAAGTTGGACTTAATAATTATGGTAATTAAGTATTTTAGACTTTTCATAAATTCAACATCAAGAATATGAAATTTCCTTGATAATAGAAGATATGAATTATTTGAATCAACATTTTATGCCATTTAAAATAACTTTTACAAACTATTTTCAATGATGCTAACGGCTTTCCATAATTGTTAAGTCCAACTTAGGATCTTTGTGAAAAACCCCCCTGATTTTTTTGAGTTGATGTTGGAGACTTGGAAATCTTACCCTCATCGTACGATGATGCCTCTCTCCTGGACTTCCTGGTCGACGATGAAGAGGACTCCTCATAAGAATCCTCCGTCCTTTTGCTGCTCTTGTACTCCCTGTAGCTGGATTCCTCGCCTTCGTCGGAGACCTCCTTCCTTCTCCTCATGGACCTCGTCTCCTGGTGCTCCTGCTTCTTGTTGGGGTCGCGAACTGTGTGGAGAATGACCCAGGGGTCAAAGGTTATACATTGTAGTAATAATGATTATGATAATGGCTATACTTGTATAGCGCCCATATCCACCAAAATTGATCTTGACAATCAATTTTGGTGGTTATGGCACAAGGAATTACTTCCTACCAGGTACCAATTGAACACTTGGCTTGGGAGAGACAAATGTACAATGAACACATGCAGATTAATGTACATGTAAGGAACAATAGTTTGCGATAGATATGCTACTCTATGAAATAGATGTTCATTTACAGCAATTTTTGTTTCAATCCGTTTGGATCAAAAGAAAATCGAATTTCTACTAGAAAAACTACCTTGAAATTGATTTATATCAATCTGATATGCAATAGGTTATACAAGATATTCAATATGTTATTATCAAAATGATATAATTATAATACAGTATTATCATATTCCATCTTATATTCTAAACATTAACCATTTTAATTTGAATATAAATGTGAAATTAAAATAGAAAAATACATTTAGAGAGCTCGATCATGCTAATTATTGAATATATGAAAAGTTAGAATCTCACCTGAAAAGATGGGTGCAAACTAAAAGCCAGGTGGGTAGTATATATGGAACAGCGTGAATATATGTGCTTAGCAACAGGATCGTATTGGAAGGCACATAAAATGCAAAAGGGTTGCAAATGCAGTGAAAAGCAGAGAGTGTATGCAAATTGAAATATGAAAAATGCAATGACTATGTATAAGATGGAAAAAAAGTATTTAAACAAAAGAAAAAGAAAAAAGGGAATAGAAAAAAATCATAGGAAAAAGGAAAAAATAGAAAACATAAAACAAAACTGAAATATTGGGAGCATGAAAAAGTGCAAAAGAGAAAGTGAATAAAGAAGAGAGACCGGGAGAGTGTAAAGGAGTAAGAAAGAATGGAGAATGACAAATAAATATAATTTAAACATAATTGAGGATAAAATAAAACACAAAAGAAAAGTAGCAAAAGAGAGAAAGAGATGGGGTGGGGGAGATGAGGGAGATGGAGGAAAGGAGAGAAGAGAGAGAGAGAGAGAGAGAGAGAGAGAGAGAGACCAAGAGAGGCAGATTAATAGGCTGGATATATGTGTGCAACAGGCCAGGTCATATATGCAAAGTGAACTATGCAGTCAGCTACAGATAACGTATTAACAAACTGACATGCAGAGTATATATATAATAGAAATAAAGGATATTTAAAACAATAAATGTATCAAGGCATTCAAAATTAACATGATGTAAAAAAAGATACAGGTATATGAGTCATGCACTTGTGGCATACATTACATGTATTTATTTCAATTTCATCATTCTTACAAAAGTTTTCTCTCAATTACTGGTACAGGTGTACTACTAATTCATATCACAAAAGGCATAATGCTTTTCTTAACTATTACACATCTAGCACCAATCGATTTAGAGAGAGTTTGAGAAAGAAATAGATGAGGAAACTTCACATGACTTCATAATTCATTCAAGGCTTTAAATCCATAAATGACATACCTAGGAAAATTCTCTCGATATTTTGGCACATATCACCTCAAGAAAACAGTTTCTGCTATATCTTCAAGAACTTAAAACCACTGGATATCAAAAGGTATGTTTTGTGGAGTATACCATAAATTAAAAGATTAAAGGCCATATTAAGTCCACACCAAATTATCAAAACCCATTAGATAATTTTATGTACACGTATACACAACTGAAACATTTCTAGAAGTACGAATTGTACATTTAATACTTGTACAAATATTTTTTTTATTATCCTGCTATTTATGATAGAGTTCAAAGAGAAGGAACCCATCAAGATGAGTATCAATAATCCAAATACAATGTACATCATACTTCATGTATTAAAATTGCAAATTTAGTAACTTTTCATACTAATTTTTTATTTTTATATAGATTAAACACAAAGAAAACAAAAACCTGACAAGCATATAAAATCTTTGAAAACTTAATGCAAATATTATCTTAGCATAGAACTAGTTATTCTCTGTCAAAGCTTTTGCCTCCCGCAAACTCTTTTTCCATCACATCTCTATTACCAGGAAATACATCTACACTGTATATCCGAAATCAAAATTCCATTATGAAAACCATGGTTTGTCAATATGTGTTATGGAGTTGAGAGTTTGTACATGTATAAATGCCTTCATCTATTTACATGTATGGTGCAACTTTGACCAGCATATGAGAATTCTCCATAATGGTTGCAATGGTTTACAATCGCTAATGGGACTTTTGTATCATGCACAGATGGTGTTCAAATTGAAAATACATATACGTAAGTGTATGCACGTGGAATTACTAATATAACCTAAATAAATTATGATCTATGGCTTTAGTGCAATTTGAACATAGTACAAACTAATTTGTAAAAAACTTTAATTGAGAATCAATATTTCACTTGTATGCACTAACCCCCCCCCCCACCCTCCTTTTTATGAAATTTTCAAGAATAATTCTTATATTTGTTTAAATTTCAAAGTGATAAACAATTCAGCTACTCTCAAGACCATGTCAAAATATCAGAAAGTACCCTTAATAGTACAAGTTAGATGCTATAAGCATTCTTCTGCAACACTTATAAAAGTCCTACGATTGTAGAAAACTGCTTGCCTCTTATTAAAAACAGGCAGGTGAATTCAGTGTACAGATATCAGGTCTAAAGACATCACTGATCAGCCAGAAAGTTCAACATAATTTCAACACATCTTCAATATGTTTTTACTAGCAACTTGAGAGTCGAATATCGAAGACTCATATTTGTCTCCTCGTCCCCCAACAATTTACTTCCTTAACTTTTATCTGCAGTTTAAGAATTACTTTAAAAGATATTAACGTTTTTGAATTAACCCCCACACTGGAAATAATAAATGTTCGGAAAACATGTAAGTTCTGAAGGGATACATCATGAGCCAAAGTAATAATAATCGGTATGATGTAACTTCTGCAATATCCTGGGTTATATTTCCAATGTACTTGTACAAGGGGATAATAATAATAGTGTAAACTTATAGAGCGCACACACTGTCCAGGGACGCTCAAGGCGCTATATATAACTCAGCAACAGTTTTCTTGCATATATACTGTAGATATCTGTGAACTGAAGGCAAATGGCATAAATCAATGGCATGCTATGATGATGCAATCACATGCTTGGCAATCTACATGCGAGGGAGGAGGCGAAGCCGCTGCTTCCAGCGATCATCCACAAAGTGCCCGACCTGCAACACCTCATGGTCAAGCTCGTGGATTTCCGACTGTAGAGGGAGGGCTTTACCTTGAACCTTGACGATGCACTCTGTCTCGCCCGAGCCTTCCGAGTTCTCGCAGACGGCGGAGTAGCGTCCGGAGTGTGAGAGGAGGGCGCGGTCGAGGTCAAGGGAGGAGAGGCGGTATCCGTATTCCTGCTTGTAGTCGGTGCTTCCCTTGGGGATGAGCTCACCGTTGAAGTACCACGTGACCTGAGAGGGAAGAAAAAAGAAGGTATAAAGAGAGAATACGGATAGAGAGGTTGGAGAGTATATATTATATTACATGTATTATATTATATATTTTTAATATATATTTCAGTTTTACTTTAGGGTTGCCTTTACATTTAGATAAGGTTAATTCCATAAATTAGGGACCCACTTTGTGACATTTTTGGTGTCCCACTTACATACTCAACCCACACATATTTGTGGCTCTGAGTAAAGACTTCAATAGTAGAGTGAGATTGTTAAGCAATTCTAGGTATGAGGATGCAATATTATGCTTGGAAATCACTTTACAATCTCACTCCACTATCTACGAGTGACAGGATGTGGAAAGAGGAGCAGAGGGAGAGAGGGAGAGAGAGAAAAGAAGAAGAAGAAGAAAGGAAAAGAAGAAGAAGAAAGGGAAAGAAGAACTAAAAAGAAACAAAAGAAGAAGAAACAAAAGAAGAAGAAGTAGAAGCTGCAGTAGAGGAGGAGGAGGAGGAGGAGGAAGAATGGATAGAGCAGTGCAATCTGACCTTTGGTTCAGGATAACCAGCGGTGATACAGCTAAGCTTGAAACCAGAGTTCTCTTGGATGATACGTGACCTAAGCTTGAACTCAAACCATGGGCTGCAGTCTGGCTTGATGTCATCCATCTTGAATCTGTAGATATTTGTGAATTAATCAAGTCAGAGTGTGAAGAATTTGAAGAAAATGATAAATATTAGGCCTTGAATGATATTACGGTTTGGGCAGGCCATTTCAGACCATTAGAGGGGCACAAGGTATAGAACCAATTGCAATTTGTGTCAAGAGTAGGGTGGAAAGCTCCATAAAGTGGTACACTTGCACATCCCATATAGTTTTACACCTAGATGAGAGACTTAAGAGTGATTATAGTGGTTCAGTTTGCTCACCCCCCCCCCCCCCCCAGCAAATGTGACCCTGGATAAAATGATAATTAAAGGGAGACTAAATGTATGGATCAATGTTTCATATTGAAACCCTCCATCATTTAAAATGTAAGGGGGAAAAAGGGAAAAATATGAAGCCATTTAGCCTCTAAAGAAATGTATAAATACATTTTTTTTTAAAGAGCTGATTATAATAACTCACTTCACCCCCCTCAAAAATAAAGGAAGGGGTAAGGGGAAGTGAAAGTGCTGAAACAAGCAAGTGTGAATTTGATATCCATTCAAGATATAGATACAGCAATACAAGGATGAAGAGATTTGAAAGAAACCTCCAAAAAAAGTTAAAAGAACAGGCAAGAAAGGAAGAAAAAGATGAAATGCATGTCCCTCCCTCATCCAAATTAAAATATGAAACAAAATATTTGTAGAGTTTGCTTTCATTGGAAAATAAGGTATGACTTATTAACTCACTCCAAAATAAATACAAGCATATGATGTGATAAAAAGTGCAAAGTTTATAATTATCCTTAAAAGAAAGAAAGGGAAAAAATGTAATACTGCCCAAGTGCCATATGTAGAATGAAAAAAAGAAGAAGAAAGTGTATAACATCTCAAAATATGGATATCCCTTGAGCTTCCTCAACACCAAATGTTAAAAAAGAAAGAAAGAAATAATAATAAGATACAGCACATATGTGTAGATGGAGAGGAAAATAGATGATACATTCTCAAAGAAAGAACCTGGCATGAAATGCCTGACAACCTTTCATGTCCAAATAAAAGAAATAAACAAAATGGAAACTCTTTTTTTTTAAATCCAATCTTATATCAAAGGAACAAGATATGATATGAAGGTGTATAAAGCAAACACAGAAACAAACATGTGGGCAACACAGAAGGAAACATAAATGTGTAATACATAGAATTCTTTTTTTGCTTTTAAAGTGGAGATGATGATTGCTTTAAAAATAAGAAGCGAGTGCATGATTGACTCAAAAAAGAGGAAAAGACTGGAGGCTTACCCTTTCCTAATTACAAGAGAGAAAGAGAGAAATACAGAAAACTTAGGGAGTGAGAAATAAATAGCACCAATAAAAAACAAAACAGCAATAACAACAAAGACAGTATTGATCTGATCTGATTTTAACTAAATTGGATTGGATGACTTTATCACAGTCGGTGGCCAGATCACAATTTTTTTTTTAGATATAAATCACAGAACAAATACAGTACATGCAATCATACAACATCAATTAGTCCATCAATTTATGTAAAAGAACAAGATAGTCAGACTTGATTTAAATTCATGACATACATATAAATCATATGAAGAGATGATGATGGGCTAAAACCCACATTATTTTTATACAAGTACATATCAACAATGTACAATTTGGCAATTTCCGAGTTGAGCTAACCATGTTTCAGAAATCAGGGCAGCGTTTCATGAAACTGTCGAAAGCATGAGTTTGTTGATAACCCATTTGAAAGGTGTGTATTAAAATGTAACACATGTTTCAATGGATGTCAGTGAACTTGTACTTGCCCAGGTGTACAAATATCAATATATTCCTTCTAAGAAGAGCTATAGCCAAAATCTGACAGATTTGTACACAGAAAAGCGTTTCGTTCTTGAAATAAAAACAGGCTGAAAAATGATGAAGTGGATACTTCTCACACCCCACTCGACAACAAACTAAAGGAAGTGAGCTGAAGACATTTAATAAATATAGAAGTATGTCTCCAAGCTATTTTAGGAACAAAGAAAAACATGAAAATAGGGCAGAGAGAAAAAAGAAATATAATTCCAGTCCAAATAATAAAGAAAAGAAGATGAAATGCCCCCATTAAATGAAAGAACTTTAAGGAAATAAAACCTACAATCATTTCAGATTGTTTTTCATTTCAAGTTTAACCATACCAATCTCATTCCGAAAGAAGTTGAGAAGGAGAAAAATGAATGAAAAACACAACAATTATCAAGTTCATTCAATGAAAGTAGAAAAAAAGAGACTGAACCTTATAATTTTAAGGAGTAAATGAAAGGAATCATAAAAAAAGTAGGTAACATCCCCTAGCAAAGAGCAAGGCAGAAAGAGAGATAGATGGATAGTTAGAAGAGACAGACAGACAGAAAGAAAGACAAAGAGAGAAAGAGAGAGAGAGAGGGGGGGGGGGGTGATGATTCACTCCAAAGAAAGAAGAGTGATCTGCTGCTCCCCCATTCCAAATGAAAAAAAAAAAAAAAATACACATAACGAAGTTTGAAACATTTAAAACTCCTCTTAATCACTCCAAAGGTAAGGACAAAACAATAAAAATGAAACAGAAAAGGAACAAAACAATACCATGAATACAAAATTAAAAAATAAGAAGGAAAATGATGAAATGCTGGTAAAAATTTAAAAAAAAAAAAGAATTGCACGATCAGATCAAATGAAGGGAAAGATAAAAGGCTTACTGGCTGATGAGGATGAAGAGGAAGGGAGAGAATATACAAAACATTGAATAAACAATGACTCTAATCCATGAAACATATGAACACTTAGATGTAATAGATACATAGACAGTTGCAAATGAAACAACACTAATGAAATGATGAACTTTCGCCCTCAAATTACAATCAAACCTGCAACTAACATTTATAATAGAACTACACAAAAACACACTGTAATCAATCGGCATTTGTAACAAGTCTTAAAGATGTCCATTGAAAACGTACGTCTTACTGAGGGAATAATTATTTCCAGAGTTTTAGCGAAGGACTAATCATCGCGTGAACCCCTAAATTAGTCTTACGATGGAAAGCTAAGGCGTTAGATTTCATGTGAACTACAGTGATAATACAACAGTGAGATGACAGTTGGAAATAGGGAGTCTACATGTGGGCCACACTATTAAGAATGGACCATATCTCTGTGTCAAAGGTGATGAATAATGACCTTGCTTGATCTTTATAGCAGATCAATTTACAGTGACCCCTGTATAATTATATAGACCACCCAATTAGGGAGATATGAAATGTGGTCTTTATATGCAGGTGGTCTTTCTGTACAGGTTTCTTTAGTACATGTTTTAATGAGAAACCACTTTCAAGGGAAACCCCAAAACATGGTCTTTATAGACAGGTGGTCTTTCTGTACAGGTGGTTGCTAAAGCAGGTTTGATTGACTACATTATAAGACAACCTGCATGAAAAACTAACATACATTTTTACCCATTTTTGCAAGATCCAAACTTAGATTTAAAAAAAAAAAAAAAAAAAAATTGCCCTAGTTTCCATGACAACATATGAAGTGCAATGAACCTACCTGGGTTGTCTCTGTGCAGACTTCTGCTTCATTGGATCAGCTGTGAAACAGAACAAAGAGAATAGCATGATCATAAACTACAGTCAAACCTGTCTATTAATTTAAATTTGAATTGACATTTATTTCCATCATCATGACAGTATGTACAAAGATAAAAGATGGAATATCATAACAGATATCAATATCAAAATGGCATATGAATTGACGTAATAACATTCATAATATAAAGAAAATATAAAAATATTAACCATAGTACAAATGGGAAATGGTACATCCGTAAAAGCTAATGAGGCCATCCAAGTTAGACAATATACCTGTAGGTGGCTGCTATTGGTTTGACCCATGCACATAGCCATTCTTATCATTAATAGCCGGGAATTAACTCTGTAAAATGCATATTCACAGGAAAATGTTCACTTTTGGTGGATATGAGCGAAATTCATGTATATACAGAACAAAGAATAGTGTATGCTTACGTTCAACAATGACCTTGACGTCAAAGCTGGTCCTGCCGAACGAGTTGATTGCTGTGACTGTGTAGAGACCGGTATCTGTGAGTTGTGCTCCGCTGATCGTGAGACCGTAGTTGAAGTTGTCAAACTTCTGCTTGAATTTGAGTGACTGCTTCAAGTCCTCGCCATTGACTGACCTGCAAGGTGAAGTATTAAAAAGAGTGGCAAGTGATTCGATTAGAGCTGTCTAATTTTTTGCTTGAATGTCTGAAATGCTTGAGGTTGCTGACATTTGCTGCACTACCAAATGGAACGGTGGAGTTGCATGTTCAAACAATCCTATCAAACAACTAAACAAAACCTTGACAATTGTTGTCATTATAATACCAGCCTAATTTGGTAAGAGTAGAATTATGAGGATATGAGACAACTTTACAATTTCACTAGCCTTAACATGATTGATGACTCTCTTTGATATAGTCTTCCTGAAAACTATCTAACTATGCCACATAAGAAAAGAGAAGGCACATATATGCACCATAAATAGAACTTTAATTACTTCTTTTTCTTTTGGTAGAGGTACTACAAACCTCAAGATTTCTGTTGAGTTGTATTAGCTATACTTATGATCATTCATCATTAATTCATGCCATGTGGAATCATACCAAATAAGCTACATGCAACCACATTTTGCTACCAATTAACTGTACATCAAATGATTCTATCACAAGTGGCATACGTGTAGCATTGGTCAAGCCATTGAGAAGGAACTGAGGTCATCAGGGGTGCACTGGTGGATGAAATGGAAGAAAACAGGGGGGCATTTCGCAAAACTTGTCATCAGTGACAAATGACAGTTTTTGCTATAAGCTACTAAAATCCTTGCTTCTGATTGGCTATCAACAGATTTGTCACTGATTTTTGTCATTTGTCATTGAAAAAAGGCTTTGTGAAAAGAGTCCCTGGACCATCAAAGACAGGGAGGCTGTGGAAGGGGGTGATATAAGTTTCTCATTGCTTCCCCCTCTCTGTTCAACCCTTTTTATAAACTTTTTCATTTTTGGCCACTATTCAATCCTGCCTACCCCCCTCCTTCTGTAACTACGCCACTACCAACACAGTGATGATTCCGTACCATGTGACAATAGGTGGTGATACACCAGCGACCTGGCAGCTGAGATTGACATCCCTGTCTTCCATCGCACTGGTGTTGATGGGTCTCTTGATAAACCTGGGCTTGCCTTCCTTTCGGTCTGCCAAAGAAGATGAGAGTGATCAAGGTTATACATGTACATACATTGTGTACTGAGTAATGGAGGTAAAATGGTTCAGTGGTCACACATGGTATCATAGCTGGGAGGACCCAGATTCAAACCATGCTGATGCGCAAAAGTTCTTTGGTATTCTAAAGGCATTAAATCATATTATGGTCCCTTAGACGTTGGATAGTCCAATAGTTGCATCTTTACAGGCATATATGCTTGTCACTCGGCAGTCATGTTAAATGATCAATTAGCCCATTGACTACTGAATTCTCATATTCCCCTTTGGTCTCATCCAGGAGCCACCCGGTTCCAGTAGACAATGGTTTTACATAATCTTAAAGGGACCTTTTCCCCTGAAAGAAAGACACTCAGGTTGCTTCATTAAGACTCAAAAGTATCCGAAGTACAAACCTATATCTTTAACACCCCTGCAAGTCGAACGATCTTGTCAAGTTACCATTCCATCACAGAGGCAGAATTCTTTTTCCCAACAACAATAAGGGCAAGAATCATTGGTACGTAATAAAAAAACTTTGCCATTGTATCAGAATTCATTTATATCATCTAATGTTTCTGAATAACGAAATTGATGAGAAAAAACTGTAGCAGTAAATAAAAATAGACATAATACATTAACCTCTTCTGCAAATACTCAGGAATGGATAGGAAGAAGTTTGTAATGTTAAAAACAAAAGATAGATGAAAGTCTTACCGATGGATAGATCTTCTTTGAAGTCTGTCTTGAGTGGTCTCCTCTTCCTTTGTCCACCAAAGTTTGCAATGCGACCCATGCCAATCTTGTGTTCTCCTTCCTGTGATACCAATCAACATAGAATCTTGTTTAATCCCTTTCTATGCCACCAAGCATTCAAACATTTATCCTAAGTGAATTTTCAAGAGGTGCATTTCGACTAAAAGTACCTTGTTTTATCATCAAATTTGGCATGCGATGTCTGTCATTGGTATGAATTTCACCGGCAGGCCAACAGGGAGAAATCAAAGAAAGATCACACGGTTCGAGTCCCGCCACGGCACTACTGTCCTCTGGCAAGACATTGATCTACATTTGCCACACTCAACCTAGGTGATGCAAATGGGTACCGGGCGGGAATTAATTCCTTGAAATGCTGGAGTGCCGTAATGGCAGCTGTGCTAATAATCGGGAGCGCCAGGAGTGTCAAGTCTGACAGAAATGAGCGCTATACAAGAACCCACTATTATTATCATAAATTCTTTTGCTACTTTCATCAATTTGTGGAGAATGCAAAGGACAGCTTTAATTGATTTCTGTAGCATCCACCTGTTCAATTTCTGTGCATAAAATAGACATGTATACCCAGACGTTGTGTGTCCAGACAGGTTGTGTATATATCCGGATAGTTAAATTGATAAAGTAATTTGAGGAAGTTTGCCACAAAAATTTCATAACTATTTAAATTCTGATGGATAATATTATGAAAGACAAATATCTATGATGGATAGCTCTTATTGATGAATACTTGTCAAAAATACTTAAACAAATGGGACGGCTTTATTTTTGCTGAGCGTTCGGATACATAACTCCCCATCCTACCAAACAAATTGGCAGTCCATGGATTTGGTTTGATCTGAGCACACACAACAAACAAAGAAGAGTTCAAGCTTCTAACACCTTGAGTGAGGACTAGGACTTGGGTAAGAATGTGTTAAAACTGGGGGGTATAAAATAAAGAGGAACCTACCAGCCACTTTCCACTCTCAACCAACGTCTTGTGGTTTGCTGTTGGGATGTTCTTTGCTCCTCCTCGGAAGTCTTCCTGTTAGGAGCAACATCAAAGCGAGAGAAATGTGTTTAAGATTCATATCCATTGGTTGGTAATCAAATAATTGATTACCTATAACTAATTTCGAAATGAACTAGCTTGAGAGCTCTGGCTCTAGTTTATTGTAAAATCCAGAGACTTGCATAGATGTTGATAGCCATTTTTGCTGAAAAGAAAAAAAATGCTCATGAACTATAAATGTATAGTTGTAATTTTATGATTTCTTGGTATGCTATAGTCTGGGCCCATTGAGAAAATCTAGAAATGTTTCATACATGTACAAATGGAAGATTCTTGTTTTATGGCAGTCTGAAAGGATGATGGAACTTAAAATGCAGATTATTAGCTTTTAAATTCAAGAGTAGAAATGTTATCATCTTTATTTAAAACAATTATGTGGAATTTTTATTCTTTGAATTAATGTAATGTAGGCCTTTAATACTAAAAAAACAAAAAAAACATTTCAACTGGAAATAATGATGACATCCTCTGCAAATCCTATGTACAAGTTCCTTTAGGACATATGTTTCAATGAGAAACCATTTTCTAGGGAAACAAAAAATGTTGTCTTCATCGACAGGTGGTCTATCTATACAGGTTGTCACTAAAGCAGGTTTGAATTTATATAGACATGAACTTCACCTGATATACATTGTGGATTCTAGTTCACATAAATTATGTCACATGTTTAGTGCAGCATAAATCAAGAAGATCCCCCATAATATGGGAATAAATACAGCATATTATTAATCATGCAGACTATCAACATATTAAACACTAAATACTCCTCACAAGAAATATAAATTTAAAAACTTTCTCATAATATGGGGATAATATTTTTCATGCAGTTCTACAGTACAATATACTGATGAATTCAGTACTTGCCAAACAAAGCAACAAGATATATATATATACATGTACAATTGGACAAAATTATTCTTGTTACTGAGGGTGCATGAACATTTTACACACTAACACAAAACTGAAAATCATGTTTTATGTAACAGAAGCAACGATAGTTTAAAAGCTGGCATAACCATACATGTACAAAGCCAAGACCTGTGTGCTCTAAGCTGTTACCTTCACACTATTTGAGAGATATTTCTGCACATTTATATGTGCAGAAAATTACATGTGTTTTAAAATTAATTCACTTTCAAACTAAATCTATTTTCAAATATATTGATGTAACCTAATCTAGCAGCGTTTTCTACAAGGTAGTGGTCTATGCAAATATTTGCATTACTCAAGCAGTGCCTTCTAATTGTTTTAAAATATTAACTACGAGTCAGAACATATCTAGATTAGAATTGACAGTAAGCACAACTGTAAATCTAAATAAACATATAAAGCTATATCACTATTTGAACATGCAATATTAATCTAAATTGAAATTTAGGAAACGATTCTAGTTTGAGCATGCACTACTGTACATCTAAATCCATATATACAAACTAAAAATACAAGGGTCCACACTAGCTTTTTGGGGCGGGTTCCGATATGCGCTTTTTAGAGTGTGTATGCATGAATGCAATGCTCATGTGCCCCGGATGCCTATTAATGTCAAGCCCTGAATAAATTTACTCACAGCCAATACTCTACTCCTATATCAATATATACAAACACTTATAGGTATGTGGCCATGCAATATACACATAAAATACATAAATATTTGATCATGCAAAATATCTGTAAGTATACAATACAAATTATTGAAAATCGCCACACTTACGATAGCCTGATGATAGTTATTTGAAATTCAGAATAGGAGAATATGGGAAAAGAATATACATGTGTAAGAAACAGATCACTGCAATGCTTTTTTAAAGAAAACAGCATAGAGTTATCAAAATCCTATACTACCATATATTACACAACTGATATATTTTGCCATCTACTTATCAATATATGTACCTTGACAGATAACATGTACTTGTATATTAATTATAAGTTTTGCACAAATATTATAACATGTAAATGTTATCAATCACTCAAAAGCTGTTATCTTTTCTTTTTAATATTTTCTAATCACTTTTACCTCCCCAAAATCAAAGGGATCCTTTTCCTGATGGTGAAAATAGAACAATCATATAGAGAGAGTTTGTATTTTTCAAACATCAGGCATAAAGAAATTACTTCCAGAAATCCTAATGTTCATTAAAATTATTGATACCATGGTAATAATTTTTAAGTAAAAAGGGGACTGGTTAACAAATCCAATATAACACAAAAGAAGGGGTCACCCCAACTTGATTTCATTTAGCTTTTTAACCCCTCTGGTGCTACCAGGAGAACAAACAATTACCACAAATATAACTTTGAGGGTCAAGTTACCAATCTCAGTTACTTTCCCTTTTTTTAAAATTTGTTTAAAATACAAATATCATCTCATGATATCTAACTCTACAATTCCCTGATAATTTTAGAAGTTCAAGAAGAAAGACAAACATTTCATTGTTGAAAACAATAAGATACAACATTGGAATTTGGCTGACGATAGGCCACTGAGAGTATTAATCATAATTCTGCCTCTTCTTCTCCTCCATCTTCTAGTCTTCTAGATATTCTTCTTCTTCTTCTTTTTCTTCACTTTCAATATTCTCCTTCCTTCTTCTCCACAGTGTCATTTTCATTTCTTTCTTCTTTATCCTGATGTTCTTCTTTGCACTTCCAAACATACATACCATTCACTACTGTCATGGCCTTATCATATTCTAAAATTCCAAAACCAAGATGCCAACAAAGCTTTAAATTTCCAATCCTTTTATATTAATATAACAATCTTTTACTTGCATCTAACATGCTCTTCCAATGCGTTTGAAATTCATTTCCAATTTAAAGCTAAGTATTCATAAAATATAAATTCTATTTGTCCATCCTTTACTTTGAAAGTAACAATCTTTCAATTCTAACATTACATGCTCTCCCAATGCATTTGCAGCTAACTTTATAGAGCTCAGTATTTAAGGGGTTTTATAGTGACTTACCCTCAACCATGGGTGGTCCAGTGCTTCATGTGCTGCCATCCTCTCTCTGAAAAAAAAAATGATAAGGAAACAAGAGTCGTATTAAAAATTTGCATTATAACTATTAAATTGTATATCATTTTTTGCCATAACTGTATTTCATTACATATTCTACATGTTTTTTTTTCTTTCTCTACAGTATAATTTACATACAAGGTACATACAGATGTTATCAAGTATCTCATTTATATCAGGAGCAACATTGGGTAACATTGGTTTGTAAAATAACTCAGAGGACCAGAAAAAGAAATAACCTCTAGAACAGGAATGGTTAACAGCTCTGCTAAAAAGTTAGGCAGAATTGGAGAATACGGGCCAGAGAGTCTACTTACGACTTGTCCTTGATGAGTAGTCTGCTGATGAAATCTTGCGCCTCTGGTGAGATTTCCCTGAACGCTGATTTGTCAAAGGACCACTTGCACGATTTTATTTTTTCTGCATCGTTCTCGAACGGATGGAGACCACTCAGACTGAGGAAGAAAGACCAATCCAATTAGTTTTAACTAATGAATGCATTGCTATACTATCTGTGGATAATTTTTTTTGAAGGTTTTCCTTGATGAACATAATTTAAAAGATTACGGATGTCATAATTTGTAAAATATTTTGATGCTATATTTTATGTATGTGAAAGACATAATTGAATGCCTTTGTAAAGGCACTTAAAAAACTGGTATTTCTCGAAAAAGATAAAAAGTTTTACCATCAAAAATTAATTGAGAAACTCTTATTTGAGAAACCCTAATAACAAATATTTAGGAGATATTTTAAGTTTTTCAAATTTTGGTCCCATTTGGGGGCCTATTTTCAGACATGGGTGCTAGACATGAATTACTATCACAAAACTTCTGCTTATCACCTACCAACAGAGTGGTAGTGTAGATCTTGTCTTTGGGTAATTAAAGTGATAGATTTGAACCATTAACAGGCTTCATGGTGCTAACACTTACACTAAACTACCGGTAGTCTTCAAAGTGCTTACCAATACACCATACTAACTTTTATAGTCCTACCTTGACACCACAATGGGAAATGTCTCCTGGGACCCGTTTCACAAAGCCTTTTTTCAATGACAAATGACTAAAAATCAGTGACAAATCTGCTGATAACCAATCAGGAGCAAGGATTTCAGTAGCTTATAACAATAACTGTCAATTGTCACTGATGACAAGTTTTGTGAAATGCCCCCCTGGTGTTAATACTTACAGCATGTAGACGATGAGACCGATGCTCCACATGTCTGTAGAGAAGCCGAGCTGGTCGCCGTTGAGAACCTCAGGTGAAGCATAGTCTGGTTCGGCGTATGCGATCTTTACTCTTTCATCGGGATCTAACTTGGCTGCTAGACCAAAGTCAATGATCTTGACGCTATCGCTACGCTTGGTCTGAAACAGTATACTTTGTGGCTGCGATTGGAACGGATATTGAGAGAAAACAGAAACAGTGAGAGAATGAACTCAGAAAAGGAACTCAGAAAAGAACAGAGAGAGGATGAACTCAGAAAAGGAACTCAGAAAAAAAACAGAGGGATAATGAACTTGGGAAAGGAATGTATAATTCACATTAAAAGTTCACTCTATTCCCATGTATAGTAAAATGGTCACCAAAGATATATTTGAAATATAAATTATTGAAGCAAAGAAAACATAGGTAGCAGAGAATGATAGACATGATAAGACAGACAGACATTGAAGATACAGATAGATAGGTAGAAAAGAAAGGAAAATGTACGATGAGATTAGATGAAGGAGAGAAAATGAGAGAGAAGAGATATAAGAACAGAAAAAGGAAAAATACAGATAGATAGGTAGAAAAGAAAGGAGATGGTAAGATGAGATTAGATAATGGAGAAAAATGAGAAAGAAGAGATATAAGAACAGAAAAAGGAGAAATAGTAAAATAGAGGCAAATAAAAGAGAGGTGATAGGAAATACAGAAGAGAAAAATAGGCAGAGAGATACAGGCACATTGAGGAAAATGAGAAAGGGAGACACATATGAGAGAAAAGGAGAGAGAGAGGGATTGGGGGAGAGATGAAGGGAACTTGAGGATCACAGAACACATCAAACAGTCTCAGTGAGAGAAACAGAATGAGTGAGAGAGAGAGAGTGTGTGTGTGTGAGAGAGAGAGAGACAGACAGACAGACAGACAGACAGAGATATAGAGAAAGAGAGACAGACAGAGACACAGAGAGAGAGAGAGAAAGAGAGAGAGAGAAATGGAGAGAGAAAAAGAGACAGAGACACGGACAGACAGGCAGACGGACAGACATAGACAGTGAGAGAGAGAGACAGGCACACAGACACAGAAAGACAAACAAGAATCACGACTGAGCAGAGAGAGTAATCATCACATAACAAGGAGCTGTTGAGAATAGAGAGCAACAGATAGAAGTCCTAAGTATATACTCACCCTGAGTGCTAGATGCATGTGGTTTTGAAGGTGAATGTGTAGTAGACCCTCGCAGACTTGCCTTGTGTATCGAGCCACAACCTCTTCAGAGAGGGTGCCTCTCTCTTTGGCTCTCTGGAATGCATCTCCACCGCTTATACTGGACATTGGAAGAAAAGAAATGGATGATAGTTGAACAATAAGTTTTTAAAGGGATTGGGTATCTTTGTCTCAGATTCTGAAACAAAATCCTTGATTTAACTCATGCTGCAGTGATAATTATAAACCTTTAGGTCAGTCAGAAACCACCTGACTTTTACAAGCTGATCGCCTGTCGGATTATCAAGATATTTATGATTGGAAATCAAAACCAAATTTTGCGTTTTCCTAACGGTTTTCATAACCCTACAGTCTATTAGGGAAAACGAGTATGGTAAAACCTGTCAATCAAAGATTTTTACTTCTTTGAGACACTTCTTGGTCATTTTGAAGCCCAATTTTTTTAGGGCTTCAAATAACACCATATCACAGACACTAATAACACGTAGGGCCGTGCATCTCAGATTAAACATTGTTAAACGTTGCCTTTAAGTTGAATTTGGGTTTTAGAGATTTACTTACAAGTCAGTGATGAGGACAAATTTGTCGTCCATGTCGAAGGCATCATGGCACTGCTGCAGCCTGGGGTGCTGGAGCTGGTTCATTGCCTCGATCTCTTCTTTGATGAAAGCTTTGTCCTTGGGTTCTACGTCCATGAACTTGGCTGCGAAGGTTCGGCCGGTGCCCCTCTCGATGCAGCGGTAGACCACACCGAATGGACCCCTAATGACGAGAAGGAAAAAATAGGTTTGGGTTAGGAAGACAAATATGGTCAATATTTGCTTTACTGAAGATTTTACTTATGGGTTTGTAGAAAATGGGGCCTAGCCTAGATAGGTCAATGGCCTTTTCTGGTCCCTCATATCCCTACTCTACCCATTAATTATTTTTTAGTGTTACTGTTGTTTTTGTATTTGTTCTTATCCCATTACATGTTGTTTGCATTTATATTATATTATTTGATTTGTTATATTGTTGTAATTTTTGTATTGGATGTGAAATAAACTGAACAGAAGAAAGCTTTGGTGTGGAAGCTATTACGGTAACACACTAACTTTAAAAAAAACCTTGAATGATGTATATTTAATTTAAAACAAGACCTCTTTATATCAGGAGTAGAGAGAAGAATAAAGATCCTGAAAGAATATCTCACCTTCCGATCTCCTCTCCTATGTGATATTTGTCCTCTACGTTACCACGGCGAACCTTACAACTGGTAGGCTGGAAGGATTCATCAACTATGCAAGACAAAGATACAGGAGTACAAATAAGCTAACTATCTCTTCAAATAACTCTCTTGATTTTACTTGACTAAAAAGATAAAATGTTCAATGAGAGAGAGAGAGAGACAGACAGACAGAGAGAGAGACAGAGAGAGAGACAGAGAGAGCGAGACAGAGAGAGCGAGATAGAAAGAGAGAGACAGAGAGAGAGAGAAAGAGAGAGACAGACAGACAGAGATAGAGACAGACAGAGAAGTAGTTCAAAATTTTCAGAAGGCAAAAGTATACCTGCTTTTTATGTCACTGGAGAGATATAAAGATGAATGAAATCAAAATTGATATGTATTTCGGCACAAATCACCAATCAAATTGCCATACTCTGTTACTAGCTTCCTTAACCTCCAGCTTAAGAGTAAATAGTTTTTTTTTTGTTTGATGTGTTATGATTAATTAGGAGGTTCATGGAATGAATGTACTTTAAAGTAAACATAATTGATGCTTTTCTTTTTAGGAAAAAAAGACACTCACCACATTGGTCATAGTCCCTGACAGGTGGAACTTTAGGCCTGGCTGGGGCTGTAGATAGAAGAGAAAAAGAACAAAAGGGGGATAATCAAAGATAACCTTGAGTTCTGGTAATAATAGAAAATATATTCTCACAGAA
Organism: Strongylocentrotus droebachiensis; assembly: GCA_035222895.1. Lineage (NCBI taxonomy): Eukaryota > Metazoa > Echinodermata > Echinoidea > Camarodonta > Strongylocentrotidae > Strongylocentrotus > Strongylocentrotus droebachiensis. The sequence goes on along the minus strand of JAVYIG010002259.1, from coordinate 110,859 downwards.
TCCAACAAACTTACACTGAATGTTCAAGATTACAAATAAATGACATGTGCCGAACAATTTCGGTGGAAAATGTATAGGTGCAGAGTAATGAGCATTGAAAGATATGGAAATCAAGGTAAGTAGGCCCAACACCATGTGCTTAACACAGGTCACTATGTGCAAATGAGAGTTCTATTGAAGATGATTTCCAACAAGTTTTTTGAGAGGTTTTTCAAATTTTACTGGTTCAAATTACCAATCTACTGCAGGATAAACAGTCCAGAATCAATTATATCCATGTTCTCTCGGCATACGATGCCCACATACCAGAGCTCAAGATTAGCTTTAAAGAAAAGGTTTCAACAGGAGAAGAATAAAGAGGAACGGGAAAATCTTTACGTCATAACAAAAGAGATAGTTACCTTCCTCTTCTTCTATGAATTTCCTCTTCTCTGGGGCTGTTTTGAATAGAAAAAAGGGGAAAGAAAGAATGAACAATTAATCAATACAATTCAAATAAATGTTAAAGACTATTGTAAAATGCATAGGTTTAAATTGACATACATTCTCACATGGTGCTTAACAAGAGCAAAAATACACATGAACCTGTATATAGTTTTTTCACAGAAAATTTCCTTCAATTGACCTGTTGAAGATTACTCTGCAAACTCAAGGTAATTCAGGATGTAACACACAGAAAAGACATTTTTAAGAAAATATAATACCATTACCACATTGTTAAAATATTGTCTAGCAAGACACTCATAGATTCTGAAGTAGATTACTGCACAATAAAGAAAAAATTAAGTAATAATGAGTCATATCCTTGTAATCGTGCTTAAATCTTTGTGACCTACCAGGCTTTGTGATGGTGTGTGAGCAGTCGATTGGCTCCCCACGTCCGTAGATATTCTCGGCCATGACCCTGAACTTGTAGGGCTTGCCGTTGTCTAGGAACTGGACTATGCTCGAGGTGGGGCTCCCTGAGGCGCACCTTGCCCACGTATCGCCGTTGTTGGTGCTGCGGTCGATGACGTAGGTCAGAGGGCTGTAGCCACCGTCGTCCTCTGGTTTTGTCCAGGTCAGCTCGACGGAATCGTGGGTCACGTCGGTGCAGCGAAGACCGGTCGCCTGCTGTGGGGCGTCTGTATGTACATTATAGATGATTGAGAAGAATGATGAGAATGATTGATGAAATTTTACCAAAACATACTGATAATTATATACAATAGTAAACAATTTTGGCATGTAAAGCTGCAAGTTTTGAGCAAAAGCATGATTCCAGCCACCAACATTTGCCTTTCCCCTGTCAATGATTTTCTAACTGGGGTAGGCATGCACCAGGGTCCAAATTACGAGATTGTAGGGATGTCAGCCGAGTTAAGCGCGAACCAAGTTAGGTAAATATGATTATACATGTACATTGGCCAGATTTTACTACTAAATCTGGCCAATGTATAATCATATTTACCTACATGGATTTATGTGCTGCTATATTTCACTAAGCTACATGTACAAAAGAAATAAACAGTGAGTTCAAAATGAAAGAATAAGAGAAGTTAGGAAATTGAGTGCTCTCCTCACTTTCTTGCCACACCCAAAACACTAGATACAGGTTCTTCACTAGCTACTTTGAGTTGGTCAAAGGAGGTGCACACCAACTTATTCCTTGTATGTTTGATCAAATGTTTGATCTCATTTTTATTATCATATATGCATGATTTATTGAAAAAAGAACAGATTTATAATTTGTGTGTTCATTATAAGTTTTGGTTGGTAATTATATTTTGTAGACAGACAATGGTCGCTTAGAAACAATCGTATTAGCACCTAATAAATGTTATTATTATTAACGTGAAAACGTACCAGTAATGCAGATGTCAATGTCGCCAGTGTCATCTCCGACCTCGTTCTCCGCGACGAAGGTGTACTTGCCGGAGTGGCTCCTGTCCGACTCTCTGATAGTGAGGGTGACAAACTTGTCGCCCTTCTCGACACCCCTGGCCATGGAACGGCCGTCCTTGAGGATGGATCCCTCGGCCTTCGGTCTTCCTGAGAAGCTGACCTTGATGTTGACCTCTTCACCCTTGGCGAAGGTCACGGTTGCGCCCTGGTAACGGAGGGGTATCCTGACTGTGGGCTTGGCTGCATGGAGAAGTGAGAGAAAATAGAAAAGTCAAAGAGAAGAAAAGATGGAAAAAATATGAATAAGGACTTGATCAAATGCAAGGTTAAAAAATTCCCACTTTTTCTTTAAAGAGCAATCCAACCCTTGTGATAAGCTGATTTGTATAAAAGCAGAAAAATAACAGAAACAGAATGGCAAAAGTTTGAAATGAATGGGACCAATAGTAAGGAAATTATGAATGTTACAAATATGAGATCACTAAAGTCTATGCAAATTCTCAAATCGGTAGTTTGGTCAGTGGATTGTGATGTAGGACGTGGATATAACTCTCCCATTTGCTGTGTACTAATATCACTAATATTTTTTTTTCTCCTTAAGTTCCTTCTCCTTTGGAATGCTACTCAAAATATATTATAGATAGCATATTATCATAGGTTCTCTAAAAAGAATAGACCCTCTTGAGCCATGAATTTTTCAAACAAATTGAATTTTAGACATTTTATATGTTGGAACAGATGGGAAAGTAGTCCAGCACTACACTCTCATTGACATTACCGCTTCAGCCAATTTGAAGAGCCCATACGTACATGTATAGTGGTTGCAACTTTCAAAAATGTATAATTTTCTTACTCTTGAGATTGAGCATAGCCCGGCTTGTCTTCTTGCCGCCGGGGTTGCTGATCTCGGCACTGAACTCGTCCTCGTCGTCGCGCTCCAGCTCGTTGATAATGAGGGTGGATGTGCCGTCGGCCGTCTCGATCGAAAACTTGTTGCTGTTGAAGAGCTCCCTCTGTCCCTTCCACCTGGTTAATTAGAGAGATTAGGGTGTGGATGTGAAAGGGTCACACAAGACAAACAGCAGGACATGTTCAGAAGTACAGTGCAGTTCACATGGAAAACATATTGTTTATGGTACATGTACAATGTAAAACAACGTAGGGACTTTCAGTAATCATCACTCTCCTGTTATTCAATGTTTCATATCAAGCAAATAGACATATTACTGTATATTATGTTACAAAATAATACTTTGTCATCATCACTATATTCGTCAAAAAATCAACACTTCATAAAATGATATTCTTCCTCTGTCCAAAGTATATGTGGGACTTCCCCTAAAGTCAGTAGATCCACAAATAATATTCTTGTGCACTTGTATAAAATAAAGTGATGTGGAGAGAGAGAGGCTGAGGGATAGAGATAAAGAGAGAGAGAGAGGGACAGAGGGACAGAGAGAGAGAGAGAGAGAGAGAGAGAGAGAGATTGAGAGAGTCTAAGAGAGTCTATAGCTCACCATGTGACATCTGGTGTGGGGATTCCAGAGAATGCACAGCTGAATTTGACTGATTTCCCCTGGACGCCTGTTGCTTCCTTCACCTGTTCCTCAAACTTGGGCTTGGTGATAGCTGCAAAGAGCAAATAACATAATTGGGATGACAAAAGCATTCAATACAAGCAGTTGACATTAAAGTCAAACATACTTTAGAGGCCACCTGTATAGAAACACCACCCGTCTATCAAGATCACTTTTTTTGTTTACCTTGAAAGGGGTTTCTCATTGAAACATATGCTAAACCTGTACATAGAGATCACTTGCCTGTAAAGACCACTTTTCTTGTCTGCCTTGAGCGGTTTTTATATACAGGTTTTGCTGTATCCAACTTTAATCCAGAGGAATTTGCTCTTTCATTTGATTGCCAATTTGATAGCAGGGATATTAATACTTAGAAATGTCCTACATAGCATTGTGTTTGTAAAAATAAATGAAGCAGATTTCAGAAGCAGATGCTGACAATAATGCACTTGGATGAGATGAAAAGGTAATGTTATGGAATTCATAAACAACAACCTTATTTATACACCCAGATTGACAATGTCCTATCTGATCTCCAACAACATAGTATTAACAATTTTCAAAATCCATTACTTTAATGTAGCTTAACAAAAATTGTTGATCATGTTTCTCAAACCGATCAAGAATGGTTGTTCTTCAATGCTAAGCCAAATCAGGAAAAATTAAACTACTTTTGAACCACGACAATAAAATAGAAAAGAGAGTCATTTAATGGCGTGAGCGGACTCACGGTTCAGATCCCTGATTTTGAGTGGTTTATCTAAATAGTGCAGGTCTTTTAAGGACATGTAATTGGATAAAAGTTGCACATGGAATTTTAGAATAACTGTCACAGACACGGACTGATAATAACCGATCAATCTTCAACTTTACAGCAATTACAATTCTCACAATTACTGACTATAAAAATATGACACAAAATTTGGCAGTTGAGCTTATCAGAACTTTCAGGAATATGTTTATCTTAAATTATAATCCAAATCAGGAACAATTAAACTACTCTGGAACCATTGAAAAGGATAAATAGAAAATTGAATGTGAATATAGATGATCAGAAATAAAGTATAGGAACAAGATAGTCATTTCAATAGCGTGAGTGGACTCACGGTTTGGATCCCTGATGGTGACTGGTAAGCTAGCCATGGATGGCTCTCCCTTGCCGGCCCTGTTGACAGAGACGATGCGGAACTCGTACTCCCTGCCTTCCACCAGGTTAGGGATCATGAAGTAGTTCATTGGTATCGGGTTCAGGTTCACTGGAGCCTGGGGATCGAAGAGAAACATAAGAGAAAGAACGGTCAGAATCAACTGTGCGATCATCTACCCTATAAAGAGATCTTTTGATTAGAAAGACAGATTTGTATTCTTTGAAGAATTTTTCTCATTTACACATGAATTAACTGAAATTTAAAGTCAGAATATTCTTCTAGCTAATAGCTGAATATGAAGATGACCTGTCTATATAGTACCCAAGCAGTTTCCTTTAATATTTCTCAATTTGGATTAACGAGAAGCTACATGTACAGATGACCTCCTGTCTGTGAAGGCTGTTCTTCTTGACTTCTTTGAGTGGTCTTTGAAAACATGTTTGACTTTATTAGCAGCGATTCAACTCATTTTATGCCACTAAAGTAATTTCATTCATCTACCAATGAATTTTCATTCCATTGGATTAAAAGACCTTTCAAAGGGTAAATCATATACTACTTTCTTATTCTTCTAACTTCTGATAGAACTGTACATCTGATTTACCAACTACACTTTTTGGTATAGTTACTAAACAGATACCCTCATCTAGTAAATCAGCTTGGCTAAATGTGTCTTCCATGATTAAAAATTGGACAGAAATCTGACGTAAACTCCAGAGAAGGCGGCGATGCTCATCTTACCCATCTGTCCGCTCCAGCTTCAGTCTTCTCAACGATGTAGCCAGTCACTTGGCTGCCACCGTCATCATCGGGTTTGGTCCAGGTAATGCTAGCAAAGTCCTTGCCAACGTCGGCGATGTCTGGGCTACTGGCAGGACCAGGTGGATCTAAACATAGGATGAAAATTGTATATGTTTATATTAAAACATACCACACACGCATACTGCTAACGTAGAGCACTGGGGAAACAAGTCGATAATCATCAAGAAAAGTGCAAATATTACCAGAATCAACTTTTAGAGACTATATAAAATCAGTATCTATCAGCCTCTTAACCTTTTACTCTTTCTTAGTGCTCATGCTATGGGTAAATTTACATTTTAATGTCTAAGATGTTTACATCTATGTATATGTATCACTTATGCATTACGATCAAACTGTTTTGCTGTTTGTATATGTATTTTTATTGCTTGTAAAAAAAAAATCCATTTAAAGGCATCGTTAAACAATGTTAAATCTGAGATGCATGGCCCTACGTGTTATCAGTGTCTGTGATATGGTGTAATATTCAAGCCCTAAAAAAGGTGCGCTTCAAAATGATCATGAAGTGCCTCAAAAAAGTAAAAATCAATTGACAAAAGTTATTGACCGGTTTTACCCTACTCATTTTTCCCAATGGACTGTAGTGTTATAAAAACCGTTAGGAAAACGAAAAATGAAATTTCAATTTCCATTCATAAATATCTTGATAATCAGACAGGCTATCGGCTTGTAAAAGTCATGGGATTCCTGACTGACCTAAAGATTCATATTTATAATTGCAGCATGAGCTAAATCTAGGATTTTGTTTCAGAATCTGAGGCAATGTTACAGAGTCACTTTAATTTGGACGATTAAAATCTGAATTGAATTGGATTGATAGTAGTAGTGACATAACATAGCATTAACTCTCACCGTATGGTGCCTTTGCCACGATTGGCGCACTGGTCTTGAGAGGGGCGCTCTGTCCGATATCGTTCTCGGCCATGATCCTGAACTCATAGGCGCGGCCCTTCACCAGGTTGCTAGGAGTGAAGGTGGTGTTAGGAAGATAGCTACCAGCTAAATGTGTACAGGATGAAGGGTAAAAAAAAGATGTTAAATTTGGGGTTGAAGGTAAGTGTCCTTAATAGAGCATGATGTATTCATCTGAACCCTCATCATCATAATAATAATAATAACAGGTCCATTTATATAGAACTGCTACTATTCTCTACTGTGCTTAATACAAAGTATAATATCATTACCCTGCCTGCAGCAGAGCCACCATAGTAAGGCACTAAAGCATTCAAGGAATTTTTTCCAACCAGGTACCCATTTACTTTACCTGGGTGGATAGTGGCAAATGAACATTAATGCCTTGCCAACTGACCCAATCATTGATTCCCTAATTAATCCTACATCTTCTATCACCAATCTTAACCTTTGAACTCTTTATCCACTACGGACCGAAATCCTAGACTGTGTCACTGTTTTGGAGTATACTTGTTCGATATACACTGTACTAGTGACAAACGTTGACTGTAGTAGTCCACCGCAATAGTCCCTTGAGTTGACCACACATGGGGAGTGTTTCACAAATAATAAGATCAACTTTAATTCGGACTTAACTATGGCAGGCCGTTCATGCCACTGTTTTCTCTTACCATTTACTGGCATTAACTGGTCTCTCAACGGACATAAAAATCATGGTTACAAATCTACAGAATTTACATTTGTTGATAGTTCATTATTGAAGGAAAAAATATTATCTAAAGATCATAATGGTGAGAGCAACCAGTGGCATGAATGGCCTGCCATAGTTAATGCCAACTGAACGTCAATCTTAGTCTTTGTGAAACACTCCCAGGGGAACCGTTTCACAAAGCCTTTTTTCAATGACAAATCTGTTGATAACCAATCAGAAGCAAGGATTTCAGTAGCTTATAACAAAAACTGTCATTTGTCACTGATGACAAGTTTTGTGAAACCCTCCCCTGGTAATGATTTCAACTGACCTGTTATCCAGTCTGGGTTCTCCTCATCCTTGCGCTCCACAGTGTATCCCTTGATGGGGCTACCTCCGTCGTTGACTGGTGCCTTCCAGGTGAGGGCAATAGAGTTGTTTGTGATCTCACCGACCTCAATAGGTCCCTTTGGTGCTGATGGTTTGTCTGTAAAATGAAAACATAAACATTTATGAAGAAATTTTGTCCTGGATATTCAAAATATGCATTCATTTATCCCATTTGAAATGATATAGCATTCTTAATATACGCAAATCTATGGATCGTCCATACATAAAATGTGACAGAACTCTCTACAGGGTTAAAACCAAACTTGGACAAGTGTTCTTAAAAAATGAAAAGCAAAACACAAAATTTAATATATATTTTTAACTCTCGTTACAAATAATAGCATCTAGACAAGTGAAACCAATAGCAAAATCAATAAAGAGCACAATATTATCTTCTTTGCATGCTACATTTTAGTGTTGTACTGACGACTCATGAGCTATACCCAATACTGTTTGTCACAACCATGTGTATTTACTGTACATGGTTTCTTCAACGATTGTAATTCTGATTTTCTAAACGACAACCCATTTTTGTTTGAAATTTGAAACTGCTGCAAGTTGCCAGCTTTCCAAACTGGTTAAAGCAAGCTATAGATACCAATAATTATAACAATAGGCATTTCTACAGAGCTGTCTATCTAGAAACTCTATTCCGAGGCGCATTAATTATTACCCAGCTTTAGCCTAGCTGCCATTACAGCGCTCCAGCATTTCAGGGAATTAATTCCTGCCAGGTACCCATTTACCTCACTTGGGGCGAGTGCGGCAAATGAAGATTAATGCCTTGCCGAAGAACATTAGTGCCGTGTCGTGGATCAAACAAAGACCTTACAATTTCAAGGTCAAGTGCTTAAACCACTCGACTACTACACTTCTACCAATCAAAGTGCTCAAGGAAAAACTCCTTACCTGACACCTTGACATCAAATGTGCAGGAGTCTGAGCCTACGCTGTTGCTCAGGGTCACCTTGAAGGTCTCGTTGTCTTCAGGCTCAGCACCCTTGATTCCAACCTGGATATAGTCATCAAAGACGATTGCCCTGACTCGGCTATCGGCTAGAGAAATGGAGAGAGAGAGAAAGCGGTTTGAATAGGAGAGCGATCGATTTAAAGACAACTGCAGACCTGCATGTACTCTTCTTTACAAAACTTTTTAAAATCTTGTTATTTTGTATTTGTATTTTTTATTTTACTTGGATATAGTCATCAAAGACGATTGCCCTGACTCGGCTATCGGCTAGAGAAATGGAGAGAAAGAGAGAAAGCGGTTTGAATAGGAGAGCGATCGATTTAAAGACAACTGCAGACCTACATGTACCCTTTTCTGCAAAATTTATTTTTATTTTTATTTTGTCGTTGAATTTTGACAGACATGGCGCATTTGAAATGTTTGCTATTATTATTATTATTATTGTGTACCGGTAAGCACTATGATGCATTATGATAATATTACAGGCCACATGAACATATGTGTACAAGCACATTAAGTTTCATTGATAAGTACATTATATTTTGTATGTTTCTACATGGTCATATGCATGATCATATGCATTTAGGCAATTCCTATGGGAACGTGTGAAAGGTAGACAGAGAGAAGAGGTATGAATTCTAATTTTAATTCTAATGAGAGTAATAACATTAATGGAATTAATACAAGTAACGGTATTCAAGATAAATAATATCACATCGCTCAATCTCAATGATTGTATATCATCATTCAGCATCTGCGATTTCATTAGAGGGAAATCTTAACAATGGAAAACTGGTGAAGATTTTTCCATAATTTGAACCACAAGTTACACTGTAACCACCACTATGTGAACATGGTAAGTTGTCTCTGAATTACAATTAGAGTTTTGCCAGGAAAGTTACCTGTGACATCCTCGATACCTCTTTGGACTTGGACCCCCTTTTACATCGACATAATAGCATTATTCATCATATTTGATTTAGTGGGAATAAGGGATAGAGCAACGTCGATCTGGCGCTGCTCAGTGGCTGCCGGGCTCACGATCAATTGGGCAAAAAGAATTTCCGTTTCGGTTTAATAAAATTTGGAGTGGACTATTAGGCTATTATTATTATTATTATTATTATTACAATGGGAAACTGGTGAAAAAATTTCCATAATTCAAACCACAAGTTTCACTGTATTGAAAATGGTATGTAAGTCGTTTCTGGATTACAGAATTTTCCCAGGATAGTTACCTGTGATATTCTCGATTCCTCTGTGGAGTTGGACGTCGATGTCGCCCTTGCCTTCGAATGGAATCTTGACCTTGAAGGGTTCGCCTGCCTCTGTTTCTACATTCCTCGGTGCTGATCGGATGCTGGGTGGCACTGCGAGAAAAGACGGTTAAAAAAACGATTAAAAAAGAACTTTTCATAAGATCTCATTGTGAAAGAAACTGATTAGAATTTGTTCTGTATTTCCTTAATTGCTCTCAAATGATAGTGGCAAGGCTTAGACAGCGTCTAACCTGATCAAAACGTCATAAAAGGTTTAATAAGTCAAGGAAAACCTCGTTGACAAAGAGATTGAAGTTTTTTGATGGAAATTGAAGTATAGTTTTGCGCGATCAAAAATTTACTTTCCATTAGCCTTAGCTGTGAAGAACGACTATGTGTGCATGAACGAAGAGCAGGATCTCATGTAGTCTCTTCAACGAGACATACAAAGTAAAATTACTTAGTAAGTTTAAAAAATTGTGAATGTTGAGGTCATAGAATTATCAAAATGGCAATGAGCATACCTGTCTGATTTACCAGTGAGCCTGAAAAGAGTTTATTTATTTTTTCATGACTTTTCATAAATCCATGTACCTTGTTTCATGTACTAGCATATAGACTTGGTTTTACATCGGTGTCATATAAATAGTACAGTGTATGTTTGGTGATGCTGTAATGAAAACAAATATCTACAGAAAGTGAACTGTTACACAGAATGAATTCACATCTAAGGTAGATATACGTTTACACCGTTCACACTCTTCCTAAGACAGCATTGATATCTGAACCATCTGGTCCAAATGAAATCCTTCACTGTTTTATATATGCACTTCCAACTTTCTTGCCCATGTAAATAAAAATTGCTACATCCTTCTCCCCCCCCCCCCCCCCCAAACCAAAAAAAGTGTATCAAGGCAGTAGAAACCTTTTTTTTTTTTTTGGGGGGGGGGGTCTCTTTACACATTCTGAAACTTTGTTTGTCCGTACAAAGAATATCAAGGAGTACATCATCTAAATAGGAAGGTCCTTATTTAGCCAACAGATTGTCTCATCATCGAGCTCTCAAAGTCCGGAAGCACCGTGAGGGGATTTGTAGATAGGACAAGCATCGATGACATTATCCATAGTTTGGATCTCTCCACAGGTACAGTGATACTTACGAAGGACTAACAGCTTGGCGCGACACTTCTCAGAGCCCGTTTTGTTGGTAGCTTCGCAGATGATCTCTCCAGCATCGGAGTCCCTGAGGTCTGTGAGGATCAGGGTGTAGGTGGTGTCCGACTCTCTCATCTTGATCCTGGCTCCAGCGAACAGCTCCTCACCGTTACGGATCCTGTATGATCACAGAGGATGAAGACGACAAGTAGTGTCTAAGTTTATGCTTGGTTACTTAAAGCCTATCTGCACTAGTTTGGACAGGAGGGATTAGACCTCCCAGTGTGGTCACTGGCAGGTGGTTATCTCATCAAATCAGCTCTCAATTAACCTAAGAAAAAGAGGATCATGGGGGACCAACGCGTAGCCCTTAGGCAATGTTGGCTATATAGAGGGCGCAAGTAGATACAAGTAGTCCCTCTTTAAATTAAAGACATTGACTTTGTAAAAAATCTTTCATTCTTCTAGGGTTAGAATCATTAAAGTCTCAGACTTCTATGTAATTAATGTCTCCAAAATCAAGATTAAACTAATCAGACAGCTCTAGATGTAATGTCTACAAGAATCGTTTTTCATTATTTGAACAGTCTGTCCATGTCCCCAACATCAAACCTTCTTGTCTTCTCTTCTTTTAATCACTGTAAAGGCCCTACCAATACACGTATTTGTACATGTACGGTGTTATATCTCAAATTCTTATCAAGTGTTGGTCCACCGGACACCCAATTCTCTCCATCTCTCTCCTCTAACATCATCTTGCAAACTCCTCTCAAACTCTTTTAGTTTGCTCCCTCCCCTTTTTCTCTCCATTCTACCCTCTATAACCTCTCACCTCTCACCTCCCCATTTACCCCCCATCTGTCTTCCCATAGTCTTACCATCTGATGGTTGGCTGTGGTGTTCCAGAGACCCTGCACTCAAACTTGGCCTCTTCTCCCTGGGCAGACTGCACAGGCCTGAATCTATCGTCAAAGATCGGAGCGATACCCTCTGCAAGATTAAGATAAAATCAAAGAATCAAAATCATGCTCGTAATAGTTTATGGAAATTCAGTTGAACTACATGTAAAGTAAGTGTCAATACTCTATATCTTTTTAAATGCTAAAAGGGCCAAGCGGCACAAAAAAGTCATAAAGATTACAATCATAACAGCATCATCAATTTTTTTTAAATTCAAACTGGACAAAGTATGGACCAGCACCCTCTGCAAAATCAAAAGATCAATCAATGTGTGGCATTAAGTTCTACTTGAACATAGACTTTGGGATAGTCCATAACATTCCTTCGATATGGATGGCATATTCAAAACCTGTTCAAAATGTTGGATTAGACAATTCTCCTATAACATTTGAAGATGATTTTAATGTGACTCTTAAATCAAGATAAGAAATAATGATGGATCAATCAATGAAAGTTGAAGTTCAACAGGTTTAGTATGACTGGGAGTCTTTCTATAGAGGTTGCCACTACAGGAAAAAATTTCACCATACCTTCTGATAGGTTCCTGTGTCTCAATGGGTGAGGGAGAATAGATATGCACTATTTATAAGCAGGTGATCTTTATGTACAGGAAATTTATTTTAACACGGAGCTAAATGACAAACAATGTTCAAGAAGGAAAATATGTTGTCTCTATTAACAGGGAGTCTTTCTTCACAAGTGGTCTTTCTACAGAAATTCCTGTTCAAGAAAGTGTTGTCTGTACTTACTGATTAGTTTCTGTGTCTCTCTTTTTTTGCTGAACTTACTGATTGTTTTTCTATTTCTTTTAATATATGTGAAATTTCTACACAGCTAGTTGGTAAAGGAGTTTGCTCTACAGTACTTACTGATTGGTTTCTGAGTCTCGATGGGTGCGGAGGTGACGGCGGGTTCGCTGGGTCCCATCTCGTTCTCGGCGATCACCCTGAACTCGTAGCCCACGCCTGGCTCAAGACCGTCCACGGTGATGCTGGTGCCCCTGACAGGGAACTTGCTGACTGGCTCCCAGTCTGGCGAGCCTTCCTCTCGCTTCTCAACAACGTAGCCTGTAGTGTATCAAAAGAAAATTATATTTTTGTCACTTTCTTTTTTTTCTCTCCTCCTTCTTCTCTTCTCTCCCCCTTTCAACCCTACTATAATCAATCTTTACTTCTTCCATTGCTTCATCTCTCCCTTCATTCAGTCTTTTTCTCTTCCTACTCATTCTTTGTCTTGCTCTTACCCTCTTTTTTTCTTGTGTCCATATTAACTTATCATCCTCCTGCATTTTAAAAACTCCCTTTTCTTTCTGTCAATCTCAACTTTCTTCTTGCTTGTCCTCTCATCTCATATCTTCTCTCTTTCTGCCTATTTTTCATTCTTCTTTCATCTTGCTCGTTGTCTGTTTCTACTTCATCCTCCTCTTTTATCCATCCTGTCCTCTTGCTTTCTTCATATCCATCTTTCTTTCCCCTCCCTCCCTCCATTTTCCCTCTCTTCAGTAACCCCTATTTTGTCTGTTTCTACTTCATCCTCTTCTTTCATCCATCCTGTCCTCTTGCTTTCTTCATATCATATCCATCTTTCTTTCCCCTCCCTCCATTTCTCCTCTCTTCTCTTATTCTACTATCCCTCCATCTTGCCCAGTCAAGTGCGCACTCACCTGCAAGCTTGGATCCACCATCTGAAGAGGGTTTGTCCCATTGGAGGTCCACTGTATCCCTACCGATGTCTGATGCAACAGGCACACCAGGAGCAGAGGGAGCATCTATATCAAGAAAAAAAAGATGGAAGGGAAAAATAAATGGTTTAATTCTAATAGCACTATGGTTTTCTTTTCATTAAAGCTTTAAGGCCTATCATGTATATGTATGTATTACACATAATCTACTTTTAAAAAAGAAGTGAAAAACAGATAACTAGTTTTAAAATCTATATTTGTTTTCCCTCTCTTTTTTTGTTGTTGTTGAGAATTTCCTATCAGGTAAAAATCATTGTGTGCATAAGATCAAACTGTGACATCCAATTTTTACAAAATTAATATTCAGAGTTGCATACAGTATTGTTTTAATACTTAACAATTAATTCAGGAGCACTGAATCAATAATTTTGATTAGCAAGTACAAAACAGACTCTTAATAAGACATGCAAACTGTCTAAACATAGTCAAATGTAAAAAAATTGATTCTTTTCATTTATATTTCCCTTATTTAAATCCCCACTGCACTAGTATAGCCAGGAGGTATTAGACCTCCCTGCATGGTCACTGACAGGTAGTATCTCATCAAATCAGCTCTCAGTTGACATAAGAAAAAGGGGATCATGGGAACCAACAGGTACCGCTTAGGCATTGTTTGCTATACAGAGGGCGCAAGTAGCTATAAGTAGTGCAGTGGGGCTTTAAATAATCCATGTTTGATTACAATTGCATTTTAAATACAAAATCCAAACTTCACTTACTGATAACGGCTTTGGGCTCGATGCCAAGCAGGGTGCGGCTAGCGGGTCCCTTTCCTGCCTTGTTCTTGGCGAAGACCCTGAACTCATACTCTGCGGTGTCACGGAGGTTACCGACTGGTAGGGTTGTCTCCTTAACGTTGTAGTCATTCACCTGAGTTGGGTACAAATCAATGATAGATTACTTAATTCTTCCATTTGACATTTGTGGTCTTTTGTTTATGAAGACATAGGGATTTAGCATATGTATGTATTTAAAAGATCTGTGAGGAACATAGAACGGAAAGCAAAGTGTACCACTTTTTTAATCTGGCTTATGACTTAAATGTAGTCTGAAAATGTAGTATGTCAAACAAGATTTATTCTCCATAAAATATACTGTATGTACTCTTCATTTATACGTACAATATATTTTTTTTGGATGTACACATACAACAATATACAAACAAACTGATTACTACATCCTAGCCACTGCAACTATAGTTGTACTGTATCTTAACTTTACCACCATCAACATCATCATCATCATCATCCCCTGCTCCCTCCATCTATCACATCTTACCGGTATCCATTCTCCATCCCTCTCCCTCTTCTCCACAACGTATCCGATGATGGGTGATCCACCATCAGCCTCAGGAGCATCCCAGGAGAGCCTGACGAATCCACGGTCCACTTCATCTGCATTGGGCTTGCCTGGTGCTTCAGGTGCGTCTGAGATGGATGGACGGACAAAAAAGAAAATCATACATACGTTCTTCAAGACCACATTATAAATTCTCCACATTTAAAGCCCCTCTTAAAGTGTTGGGAACCCCAAATTCGCCAAAAATTTGATGGCAAAATTTCACTTGAATTGTATCATAATGTGAAAGAGGATGTCATTAAAGACACACTTCTGCGAAGATTTCCCCCCCAAAAATGTGTTTGAAGACAAATATTGGTAAAAGAATACATAATTTGGGTTTTCTGTTGTAAGCAGAAAACCTAAATTTTGTATAGCTTTCATCAACATTCGACTTCAAACACATTTGTTTTGAAAATATTATATGAATAAACAGATTGTGCTCTCCTGATAAAAAAAAAATTGAGGTTACTTCAAAGCTTAATAAATATATGAATTGGTATACTCTTGAAATTGAAATCATGTTCATACCGAATGGATCCTTGATGGTGACGGCCTGAGATCCCTCCAGGGGTGGTCCAACACCATGCTGGTTCTCGGCGCTCACGCGGAACTTGAGAACAGAACCCTCGTCAAGGTTGACCACGTCGTAGGTGGTACTGCGGACGTAGGTGGAGACCTTGGTCCAGGCCGCGCGTCCTGCAGCCTGCTTCTCGATCACGTAGTTTGTAACCCGACTGCCTCCGTCGTCCTGTGGCGGTTTCCATGACAACCTGCAGAAATCTGCAGTGACGTCAGTGGCCGCCAACGGGCCCTCGGGGGCAGATGGTTTGTCTGGGGGGAGGGAGGGAGGGAGGGAGGGAGAAGCAGAATTAGAAATGGATAATTTTAGATAAATAGTTTTTTTACGAGGTCTGCTGCATGATACATTAGAACCTAACCTCTATCAGATTAAGTACCTAATGCTCTCATCCCTAACCCATTGATACAGGAGTCATCCGGCTCCTAGCTGTAGGCAATGGGTAAACTTCTTATTATACAGATTTCTTTTTGCCTGAAACTCCTGCTAAAATCAATTATTCCAAGTTCACTATAATACCTATCTAGGTAGCTTGCATCCTTTGTACATTTACTTCAAAAATTGTAATTGTTACTGGTATGTGTGAGCATCCTTTAGACAAGAAAATTCAAGTATTACATTCATTTATCTGATTGTGTTTACCTAACTGCTAAGAAAGCATATATATATATATGAGTGTAAAACAACCAGGGGACCAACTGCTTTAAGTCCTCTCCAAGGGACTTGGTAACAAAGATTAATGCCTTACCAAAGGGCACGAGAGCATTGACTTGGTTTCGAATGCGGGATCTTCCGGTTACCAGACTACTGAGCCATCGCGCCTCCCCAATTTCTTCATGCAGAAAAAAATGACTTATGTCTGAACCACTCACCAACTACAATGATCCGTACAGTGGCTGTGTCTGTTCCCTTCTCATTGCTGAATGTGACCGCGTATGTTCCAGCATCGCCACGTTCAGCTTCGCTGTTCGCCATGATGCTGCTAAGCTCAGTGTCCTGTGGATTATAAAGTACAGTAGGAGAGTCAAAGTAATGTCGTGTTGATAACTGAATGCTTCACATTTTTGTCTGAGTATCATGTTATTTTCTTTTTTGCCAGTTGCTTTTCTTTGTAGTCTAGATATTGGACTCAGAACCGATTCAAAATGTATATTTGAGCCAGATTTCAAAGTGTTAATCACCTACAAATAAGTCTTCTTTTTTTAAATACTTAATTTTGCACCATAGAGAAAAGAAAAATTTAAAGTAATTTTTTTTAAACACGCAATTCTCAGCTACGCTGGCCGTGATCTCATTACTGAATAGCATACACAATATATTTAATATACATACATTACTACTGTTTATTTTGAAATCATATGCCTATTTTTTGTTTGAATCCTATATAGCATCTCCTGAGAGCCACTACAACGTTAACTCTGTGAAAGTGATATGAGTTAATGCCCCTCAGGCTAGCAGAAGACAATGTTCATGTAGTAATAACAATAATAACTAACATTTAAATTGCACTTAATGTACACAATGTTTTTAAACACTAGAGGTAGAATACATGATGAGGTGATGTTTATAAAAATGCAATATGTAATAACAACATCATTTATGCAATTATACGCAGATAAAACTACTAAGGTAAAGACCAAGCCAGACCTCAAAGGCGATCCTATTAGAGGTTTCAACAGTGATGCCGTTCTTGTCGCTACGTGACCATGTGATGTTAGGTGGTGGGGAGCCCTCGAATGAAATCTCAACGCGGAACTTCTCCCCTGCAACAGCGGTAACCTCACGGTTGCGGCTAGATGAATCCACCTTAGGTTTGACTGAAAAGGACAAAGAATACATTAAAATTAGTAATTATTATTTATTCTTTTTCTTAATTTTTTTTTTTACTGTAGACTATAAATACAACCATATGAACAGGGTTGTACAGATATATGTAAAATATAGTAATATTCCTTTACTTGAGACTCAAACTAAGATTTCCGAAAACCTGAATTCATACATTATAACATTTCTAAGAAGTTACCTACATTGAAAAGTTTTTCTTTAAAACATCTGGAAAATATCATCCTATTTCAATCCAATTTCTAAAGCATGTATTTCGTGAAATTTGAAACCCCCACGTAACGTACAGAAATAATACAAGAAAAGATAAAAAACAATAGATTAAGAACCGGGCTTACAAAATTACAGTGGGCTCTACGTGAATGGAATCAAAGGGACCGCAATGCATGAAGTAAAGAAAGGAAGTTCTAATACCTGGTGGTGGTCTGGCTGTGATGGCATCTGAGGAATCGCTAGGCTTGCCTGGGCCTGCCTCGTTCACTGCCTTCACTCTGAACTCATAGCTGGTACCTAGAAATGTTCAAAAACAAAGTTAAAAATTATGGCTCTGATACATCGAACCCCATGAATACCACTCAGATGAAACAAGGCTTTACAGGCTGGTGGTCTTCCTGCAATGAAAAAGACTATTCAGGGGAAACAGATGTAGTCTCTGCAAAAAACTGTACCTGGAGGTGGTCTTTACAGCAGGTGGCACTCTGTAATCACGTTATTTGTTCAAAAGAGTAGGCCATCTTCCTTCTGTTCTATCCTCAATATCCTTTACAGCTTAACACGTATGGCTCCTCGATCATCTCTTTTTTTGCACCTTCTCACTCTTTTCAGTCTTACATTATCTCTTTCTCTTTCTGTCTATCGCTCCTACTCTTTCTCTCTCCTAGCCTCTCTCTTTTTTTTCTGCTCCCCATCCCCCTTCTCTCTCTCTCTCAAACAAACACCCACCCACTCTCTCCTCTCTATGTCACACTCTCTCTATATCTCTCTCTCTCTCCCTCTCTCTTCTACCTTCTCTTCCCCTCTCTCTCTTTCTCAACCATTACCTCTAAAGATATCTCTCTCCATTTTGTTGGCTGCCTACAAAATGGCCGCAAAAATTGCCATGTACTGTCAATCGCAATGACAACCATATTGAGGGCAGCCAACGATTCTCTATACCTTCTGTAAGCTTGAAGGCGGTGAAGCTCGTATCCTTGACTGGTGCCCTCGTGGCCGTCGACCAGTCACCATGTTCCTTGCGCTTCTCCACGGTGTAACCTACTATAGGGTTGCCGCCATCGTTAGAGGGCCTCGTCCACTGGATGGAGATCGTGGTCGAGGTTGTCGTGGTTACCTCAGGCTGTGACGGCATACCAGGTGCATCTTGAAATACAAGAGAATATAATTGGTCAGGCACCTGATATTTCTTTTCCTACTTTAGAGCAAAAATTCCGTTATGGACAGTTAGTCCTTGTAGTATCAAAATCTGGAACCCAGTGCCTCATAGTTGCAGTGGTTCAATTTTCTTGAATTTTTGGAGTGCTTGCAAACCAGCAAAATAATGAACACATGAAAATACCTTTCACTTGTTGGCTTACAAACTGTATGTTTTGGGGATATATTGTCCACAGAATTTATTAGCTTCACAATGTACTTCATGAACAATAGTGTTATTTAACCACTTCTCTCAAAATATATATGAACACCCAAGGTATTACTAGTAACTTTAATATGACACTATTACTATTATTTAATATGACACTAATACGACTCCTATAAGGTTATTGCTTCTACTACAGTCAAACCTGCTTTAGTGACCACCTGTCTACAAAGACCACCTGTCTACAAAGGCTTTTTGTGTTTCCCTTGGGCGGTCGCTATAGACAGGTGTGACTGTACTACTACTATTTCTATTACCATTGCTACTGCTAAAAACTCCTCCTACACAATTCCTCTACAGTCCCACTAATCCAATTTTTATCTGAGACTCACCGAATGGATTCTTGGCGATGACTGTCTCGCTCATGATGGGCTTGCTGACGCCATATTGGTTCTCGGCCGACACCCTGAACTGGTACTCTCCCCCCTCCTTCAAGTTCTTGACCTTGAAGTGCGGGGAGGGCACAAAGCTGCTGACCTTACTCCAGACCCCCGTATCCGGGTCGCGCTTCTCCACTACATAGTTCTCTACGTCTTCTGGGCCGTTAACCGGCTGTTTCCAAGACAGCGTTACGCTGTTAGGGGAGATGTCGCTAACCTGGACCGGGCCCTGGGGTACGTCAGGCTCCGCTGTTAGGAGGAGGAGAGAAGAGAAGACATTTATTTATTTATTTATTTTATTTTATTTCAACAGTATGTGCTTGTGATATATTGTCCACAAAATCATTTAGCTTCACATTCTGTATGCAAAAAATACATGTACTGCGTGAGCAATAGTGTTATTAAACCACATAGATGGAAGTAGATTGGTTATTGCTTATGTTGTTGGGACAATTAAGTCACAAGACTAGAGCAAATGATTCAACAACAACGAGAAGGAAACAAAATAATTTAAAGTCATATGCATTCAATACATGTAGCTTGATTAACTCATTGGAATGTGGCATGGCACTATTGATCAACCTCTCTTTAAGAACTAAGTACTATAAGCACCATTTCATCAATTCTAATTTAACCTGAATCTTTCTTTCTATCTATTTTCAAGTTCTGCTGACAAGCTCAATACACATCTGTATTTGAGTGGTTGCCTGTACCAAAATGCAGTGAATATACTTGTATAAAAATTGCTGTGAAAAATCCACAGGGCATGCCAACACATCAAAGTTCATGTCTACAAACTGAGTACCAAGTGATAGATTACATATTACCACAAATAACCTAACTCAATGAAAAAGGAAGTATTCTAGATTTCAAACTGGCCATTTTAGAATTATTGCAATGGACCATATGTGACCCGGCACCACAAAACCACCAAAAAGTCGCAAAAAATTATTTTCCTGATTTCATCTGATTATGAAAGAAGAAGTTCTCCTCATTAAAATGGTATATTACTTGTCCAAATTGAAGCTTCCTAACCCTTTCAATTTAGTGAATGAAAAGAGCTGGTGAGGGAGGTTACTGGTATTAAATTGTGAGAAAGAGAGCTTTAAAATTTGGGGCTATTCAAGCATGCGGAGCAAGCAAACCACAGGGAAATCAATAGAAGGGTGAATCAAAAGGCCATAGCAACCACTATGAAGAGATTTTCAGATTAGGCTGAAATTTGGCCTGATGGTCAAACATAGTCTGTTCATTATGTTTCTGAGGTTTCAATGTGTGGACTTAAGTCTTTCAAAAGTTATTATGTTGTAAATGTATAGAGTTGTAATTGGACAGATTAAGTGAACTGCAACATAGTGCCGAGACACCTGCACTAGACAATGCCTATTCATGGTGGACCCGGAGTCTTTTTGTTCCCCCTTACATAACACTGCTTGTCACCTATCTTGTTTTGGTGCACCCCGGTACCATCCCACGGCTCTGCTCACGTACAAAACCTGGCATTGTAACGATGTTGTAGATCTGGAACTCGGATGTGAAAGCGGATACAAACAAAATTGGGCGCCGCACTGATTGCTATAACGGACCAATCACAGCCCGCGTAGCACGACCCGTTAGCAACGACCGACCATTTCCGGACTACGGTAATTTCGCTCGGGAAAAGTGATCAAATTTTGGAAGAGACCGAAGGCTGTGCGAAAAAAACTGGTCTAGAAAAACCGTTTAAAACACATCTTCTACTATGTTTTAGACTTCCAAATTTTGATACTAGGTACAGAAAAGACCACTCTTTCAGAAAATGCAAAAAAACAAAAATCTATTTTTTTCACCTACATTGACATTTTAGCTGATTACGGAGAATCGCTGGTTGCGACTTTTTGTTGGTTTTGTGGTGCCGGGTCACATATGACAAATTAAAACAAGGACATACGTAAATCTACATACCAATAACGGTAACTTTGACGCGTGCGGTGTCTGAACCGGAGTCGTTCTTGACGGTGATGGTGTAGCGGCCGGCGTCCTGGCGCTCGGCGCTGTCCACCTTGAGCTTGGTGTAAGTCCTGGCGGTCGTGATCAGGACGCGGCCGGACTCCTTGACCGGACTGGATCCCAGTTCCCAGGTGGCCGTTGGGGTAGGAAAGCCGGTCAAGGGGAGGTTGATCTCAAACTTCTCGCCTCCCTTGACCTTGATGTCCTCCAGGCTGCCAATGTCCAGCTTGGGACGTTCTGCGAAGTAAATCCCCAAGAGACGGTACTTGGTCAAGCTGAAACTGATTTGTTTTTATCCCCTGGGCCCCTTCTTACAAAGAGTTGATATCAATTGCAACTTATTTGCGGTTGGATAAATATAGCAACTCTTTTGAAGACGGCGTCCTGATATCCCCAGTCACACTGACGAAGACCAACACCAGAACGACAATAGACCACAAAAAAAAAGTATATTTCCCAAATTTGCCAAGAATTGGTGGGTTTGGAGTCAGTTTGGGGTCTGTTTAACAGTGTGACTGAGGTACATGTATAACCCTATCCATGCCATGGAGGCCAAATCCTTTCCAAGATATAATTGACAAACAGTTTGGATTAAGAAGACCTCAGCCTTGTTTCATGAGACTTGTTATCAATAACAAGTTACCGTAACTGCTACAAGCTGCAGATCATCATATATGATTGGCTGAGAGCAAATTTGTCACAGATTTTTATAATTTTTTTTAAAATAAGAAGTTTATATGGAACAGGGCCCTGTATTTTTCTTTCCATGACTTTGATAAATGGTAACCACGTTTACTGAACAGAAATATCACAAATTAAGAAAGCAAATACACTATCTTTAAGTCTTAATATTCATAAAATAATAATAATAATAGCTACGTTTATGTTGCACATGTATACCTCATAGGGGATGTTCAAGGCGCCTATAAATTAAAAATTATTAACCTGGCTTTAGCCTGCCCTAGCTACGACACTAAAAGCATTCAAGTAATAAGTTCCTACTAGGTACCCATTTCTTAAACCTGGGTGAAGAGTGGCAAATGGAGATTTATGTATTGCCAAGGACACTAGTGCAGCAGTGGGACTTAAAACTCGAACCATATGATCCACAGTCCGGTGACGTATCCATTTGGCGCCGCCTCAACACAAAATTCACCTCTATATATAAATATTCATTCTAATTTAATAAATCTTCCTCAAAAATTAAAACGCTGGAGGAAACATGTGACAGGGTTGATCGATTTGAACTTGGTGAAAAATGGTGGAATAAACTCTAAACCTGGCTTATCCTCGATGACGGTTGCTGGGGTAGGTGCGCTTGGTTTGCCTGGGCATGCATCGTTGTTGGCCCTGACACGGAACTCAAGCTCCTCTCCCTCGACGAGGTCTGGAACCACTGCAGACTCTTCCTTGGGGGACACCTCAAGGCACTGTCAATATCAAACAAAGTTGGATTATCAAACTAATTTTGCTAGTGATATTCGTTTGTCTCCTATGTATGGTCAACAAGGGATCTAAAAGATCACAACGTTATGTGCGCCGCTGCAACACTTCATCAGGTAACATTTACTTTGTGAGAGTGTAAACTCTGAGCTACATTGCATATCGCACTTCTTAACCGTATGTTTGGTAATACCCTTTTCTATTCTTATTTATTAATTTAGTTTAAAGGTATAAACCAGTTCTGGTCATGCAATTGCATCGTGAAAGAAACGTTGTGGAATCGATCAGAAAAGGTTTGTCATCCAGCATATAAGTATTGGTGTGTACTGCAAGGTTCTGGAATCATCAAAATGACAAGAAATTCGGCCCAGTCTTGGTAAAGTTACAAGCACTGTACACAGAAAGATATGGGACTACGCAAATTCTAACCAGTCTGGATAGATATCATAATTTATCAAATATATCAATTAGTAGACGGTTTTCCGGCAAAATTTGTATCATCACGTCTTAGTCAAAACATATTCTTTCACATGATTGGTAATAAGAGCTTCCATTTCATTTTTTGAGGGGGGGGGGGCGTTTCCAAAACTGTTCTTTACCTTTAAGTGAAGTCTTTGAACTCTTTATTTGTTATAGAATGATAACTTAGACTGCCACAATGTTTGCAGTATACCTATACACAATGAACATGTGAATGTGACAATAGTCGACTGTGGCAATCCAATGATTCTTCCATTAATGGATCAATGTAGGTTAGGAGTTAAAGATGCTTTTGTTTGATTTTCTCTCTGCTGGCAGTGTAATGAATGTTTACCTTTGAACAGAAATGAGATACTGAAAAACCATAGTTAAAAAACAGAAGCTGTACTTTACAGTGCAAAAGTTGGTCTTTACGTCTTTAAGGTCTCCCTTGGTGCATCTCTTGTATCCAGAAGTCTATTATAACCTGCTCTGGTCAACTAATGTATGTCAGTGGACTGCCACACTTGACTTTTGTCACACATACAAATTTCATAGCATCATAGTACTCCAAACATGACAGCGTATAGACAGTTCATTGTAAATAGAGAGATAAGTCATGAGGCTGGAGTTTGGTCTACTTACAGGAGTCCAGTCTCCCTTGGGACCTGGACCAGCCTTCCTCTTCTCAATGGTGTATCCCTTGATAGGGGCTCCTCCGTCAGACACAGGCTTGGACCAGGAGATAGCAGCGGAATCCTTGGTCACCTTCTCCAGGGTTGGTCTGCCTGGAGCATCAGCAGGAACTAGTCAAGAAAGAAAGAAAAATGGAATACAGCTTCATTGTAGATTAGGTCCTTAGGACCTTCAGATTTACAGGAGCTATAGCCATCTTCTCAGCTGGGGAAATACATGTGAAGATACTAAATCGCATAGTATTATCATTGTTATCGTAAACAGTGCAAAACTTCCACACACAGAATGAAAGTGAAGAATTCCAATAAATGGTCTATGCAATCTCTTTTGTTGTTGGTCGTAGCATGTTAATGTGTGTAGGCAGGTTATAGGGCCATTAAGGAAAAAATTAAAGGATGTTTTCAAGCTATTTAATAATAATAATAATAATAGTTCAGTTCTTGTATAGCGCATAATACGTTAAGAAATAACATCTCTATGCGGTTCCAAAGAGCATTGGAAATTATTACCCTAGCTTTAGCTCTGGCAGCCGTTATCAGCGCACAGCGCACAATGTTCCTACATTTTGTATCGATCTTGTTATTCTTTTTCAACACCTTTTTTAAATAGAGAGCAACAACAACAAAATTCTTCAAAATAAATAAATGCATTGAAAAGCAAGCTCAATTTCATTAACAATCTTACGGATTGGATCCTTGGCAACCACTGATTCAGATGAGCGGCTAGGCTTGCCCTCTCCTGCATCGTTCGCGGCGATGACCCTGAACTGGTACTCTGTGCCCTCCCTGAGGTTGGGCACAGTGTAGACCGTATCTCTGATGGGGAAGGAGTTGGCACGCTGCCACTCCTTGGCGTCGGTGGGATGGAACTCCACCAGGTACCCGGTGACAGGGCTGCCGCCGTCGTGATCGGGAGGTGCCCAGGAGAGGTCTGCGCTGATGCGACTCATGGCGTCTATCTTTGGTGCAGATGGTGCATCAGGCTCATCTAAAGGGGTGTAGATAATGAATTATTAAAATCAACAATGATAGGTACTTATAAAGGTATCTTTACCGCAGGATCTTATGTAAATGGAGCTGTATAAGAGGAGCTGTAGCTTTCATGGTTGTATATATCTACAAGCGTAGCAACCTAGGTACAACAAGAACTCATACAAAAATGACTGAATCGACCTAAAGGAATTTGACGGCTGGTATAGTGATTAATTTTAGATCTGCCCACATAATAACCCAAGTTTGAATTTGAGTTGCATCTTTTAGAAGGTGACATTCAAAGGAAGACCAAAGCTTTTAACACTGATATCTGATTGTCTCTAGAAAAGTTTGGAAAGAATCAGGGTAAAATCCTACATGCAGATTGCAAAAGTCGATGTTTGGTACAACTTCTTACCGAACGGAAGCTTGACCTTAACCTGGCGTCCTTCGAGGGGCTCACTGGTACCGTACTGGTTGAGGGCACAGATACGGAACACGTAGTCGTTCTGGTAGACCAGGTCCTTCACCACACAGCTTGTGGTGGGTGCACTGGAGGTGACCCGGGTCCACATGTCTTTCTTGGGGTCACGGCGCTCCACGGAGTAGCCGGAGACGGAGCTGTTGCCGTCTTGCTCTGGAGCCTTCCAGGTGAGGCGGACGGATTCCTTGGTGAACTCGGAGTACTCGATGGGGCCTCCTGGTGCAGTGGGGCGATCTGTTGTAGGGATAAAAGAGCATGTGAAGAGTGGATGAAATGACTAATCTTCAGAGCAGTGAAAAATCTGGAGCAGTATGATTATTTCTTAAGTCCACAATGGTACATGAATAGATGGGTGTGAATTGAGGAACAGACAGCAAGAAAGATGATACAAAGATAAATTTCATTTAAAATTACTATCAAGCAAATCATGATCATATGGTGCAGCAAAAGAGTATAGTTCTTCTTTAGTCATATATGTACCTCGTTTTAAATGCCTGTTTCTTAAAGGAACAAAGCTTATAGAGAGTATTTTATTCAATGTTAGAATCCTTGGTCACTGCAAGACTTTGTTTGTACTGCTTGCACTATGTAATGTAATTCTTGTATTGCACTTCTAACAAGAAAAAATTTCTTCAGTGACTAAAATTCTTTGGGATGATATCATGTACTCTTCCAAAAGGAACAAACACCCCAAAGTCAAATATAATAATAATAATAATAATTACATTTATAGGGCGCTTTATACAGGCATTTCTAAGCGCACAGGTGGTACTGTAAACTCAGTATAATTATTCAACATGTTCAATAGCTTAAAAGCATCAAAATAAAATAAAATATTACTAATACAATACAATTCAGTTTAATGGAATTAACTACTTGTGTGCGCCTCCAAGATACTATAACTGATTAAAAAGTAGGGTTTTGAAAGATTCAATGGATGGGGCATTTTGAATATGGGTGGGAGTTTGTTCCAGAGGGCGGGAGCGATCAATGAAAAGGCACGATCATCATAAAATATAATTTCAATACTTACCCAAGACGAGTACATTGAGTGAATAGCTGTCTGATCCACGGCTGTTGTCCAGCTTGATCATGTACGAGCCCTGATCACCGCGCTCTGCGAAGGAGCAGAGCAGGGTGGAGTTGCTCTCGGTGGTATCGACGGTGAAGCGATCCGATGGCTTCATCTCCTTGTTGTCCTTCACCCACTCCACCCCGGGAGCCGGGGCGCCGACGAACGGGACGTTGATGTCAAAGCGGGCTCCCGCCTTGATACGGAGGTCTCCGAGGCCGAAGCCACTGGTGTCAATCTTTGGTGCCTCTGTAGGACGGTTGAAGAAAAGTTCATTTCAAAATTGCTTTTGATGATTAACTTACTCTGTTTACATTGATGTTTATTTCATATGTATTGTAATTTATAGGTTTATTTGTAATTTCTTGTTTTGTTTAATATGTAATTGTTTATCATTGTATTTTGTTTGTTATAGCGCTTAAAGACTTCAGTGCTAAGCACTTCTAAGCATCGTTTGTATTATTTTTATTATAATTTATGAGTAGCATAAGTCCCTGTAGTTGAAGCTACAAAGGGAGCAACAAAAATTAATGTATCATCATTTCTATGACCATTCTTGGGAGTTTCTGTTTGCTTTTACTTGTTAAACTCATTAGACATGTTTTAAGTTACATTCAGATTGCACTTAATATGGGTGTCATCCACACTTAGCTATCAGGGTGTTAACAACATAGCACAAAAACAGAGATGTTGTGAGATACCTAGAACCAGTGAGATATATAACAGGGGTCTGATCCATATTGGCCTCAAATTTTACTTTGGACAAAAAAATTGGGGAATTTAATCAGCATGCATACAGACCCTAAAAACAATCAGAAGAAACCTCCTGTGAAAACAAGTTACTGTTGAGCCCTATCATGTGCAATTATGTTGTCTAATTACTGTTTCTTGACAGCAGAAGCCCTAGAAAAACAAAACAAAGCTGTAGGTGTACAAGAAATGAGAGTGCATGACTAACCGAACTGTGCCTTGGCAACATGGTGATCAGACTCCGGACTGGGGGTGCTGAGGCCGGCCCTGTTCTCGGCAAACACCCTGAAGAGGTACTCGCGGCCGGTGATCAGGTTGGTCACGGTGTAGGCCAGCGTCTTGACTGGCTCACGGGTGGCCTTCACCCAGCGACTGCTACGAGACTCCCTCCTCTCAACGATGTATCCGCTGATCTTGTCTCCTCCATCAGAGGATGAGGCGGTCCATTCGAGGTCGGCGGTGGTCTTGTCATAGGTCGGGATGCTGGGTTTTCCTGGAGAGCTTGCAGCCTCTGTAATTGTTCATTCATTAAAAAAAAGAATTTTATTAGAATATAGAGAATGAGTGTATACAAAGTAAAAGGACTACAAAAACGAAGCCAGAGTGAAATGAATAGAGAAGTCTATGAATAAGAAGAAGAGTGTGATTTCTAGAGGTAAACATGTACAGAAGTATCAAATACTGGCAAAAGATCATCATGTATAAAGAGAAATGCCTCCTGCAATGTCTCTCATTTCTTTAATTTTAATCCCTTCTTTGCAATGTGCAGCAAATCTTGGCAAAGATCTGGAGTGTTTTAGTATAGTTATCTTTTCCTTCCTAACATAGAAATGTGTACCAGCACTGCAATTTTCTTTTCTTCTAAGAAAATCACTTTCTGCCAAATCTTACAATGAAACAAGCATTGCAAAAACTTCAAAACTTGGTGGCACAGGACGGGATAATATCTACAGTATTTATCAACGCAGCAATTGCACAGGAATACAGCAATTGCAAAAGAATCCATCAGATCATCTGCTAACAATCACTTGAAGCTAAAAATATCACTTGAAGCAAAAAATAAGGATGATAACCACCGACTTACCATAAGGATTCTTAGCCGTCACCATTTCAGATTCCAGGGGCTCGCTGGTGAAGCCAGCAGAGTTCTCAGCACGCACCCTGAACTTGTAGTTAGTCCCCTGGTTGAGCTTGGTGGCTACTCCCTTAGGATCCTGGCAGAAGCCAGTCACCTTGGACCAGTAATCGTCGTCGCCCTCCGATTTCTCGATGATGTAGTTGAGGATATCGCTGCCTCCGTTGTCTTCGGGTGCCTGCCATGCCAGACAGCATTTGTCAGCGAAGACTTCAGAGATCTCGATAGGTCCGCGCGGGGGACTTGGGCGATCTAGAATGGGAAGGAAGACAAGCTTGAATGATTAAAAGAAGTGAAGAACACATTTATTACAAGTTGCACAATATTATGCCATTTTCTGCAGTAAAAATGAACACAAAGTTTCAATTCAACTTGAACTAAATGGGACCACAAACAATGAATGTTGGTTGATTGACATTGGTAATTAACTCTATCCAGAATCTAGAATGCAAAGGAAGACAAGCCTAAATGATTAAAGGAAGTAAAGAACACATTTATCACATCTTGCACAATATTATACCATTCTCTGCAGTAAATATGAACACAAAGTTTCCATTTAACTTTAACTAAATAGAACCACAAATAAATTTGGATTGATTGATATTGGTAATTAACTCTTTCCATGCTATGGGCGGCAAATTCCACTCAATACCTTAAAGAGTGTTCTACATGTACATGTTTAGGCTTTAATGTTGTTAGTTGTATAAAGATAGTTTTCTTTCAATGACTAAATACTTACACATACACTGTATGTTATAGTTTTTTTTGTTAACAAGAATTTATGCATGAAACAGAATCAGAACTCCAACTTCAAACTTTTAAAAGTTTATCCAGATAGTTATTAATCAACTAAGTAAAATAAACAGGGGCTTAGAAATGAAGATTATCTTCACACCCAAACGAATCCCAGAAAGAAGTCTAATGATCTTACCCTGGACAATGACATTGCAGCTTGTCTTGACATCGCCAGAATCGTTGGTCAGTTTGAGCTCGTAGGTTCCTGTGTCCGACTTGTCGGCCATCTTGACCTTGACCTCGGTCATTTCCTCCTCGTTCTTGAGGCCCACATGGTCATTACCAGTGACCTTATTACCATTGAGAGTCCAGCTGATATCTGGGGCTGGGGCAGCCTCAAAAATAACGGAGAGGACGAATTCCTGGCCAGCCTTGATCTTGATGTCACGCAGCTTATCTCCCTTGAGTGTGGGGCAAGCTGAAAAGCACAAACACCATCAAGTACAGGAGAGGTTTAATAGAGGGGGCTATTGCCTATTAACTTTTCTACTGGGTTGCCGGCTAGGCAACCTACATGATTGTTTAGGTTGCCAAAAGAAACTTCCAGGGGCTGTTTCACAAAGATCCTAAGCTGAACTTATCTCTAAGTTGGACTTAACAAAATTATTGAAAGCCGTTAGCATCTTTCAAAATATTTTGTAAAATTTCTTTTAAAAGGCATAAAAAGGAAATTTCATGATCTTGATGGGGAATTTATGAAAAGTCTAAAATACTTAATTTAAGGCTACAAATGGCTCTCCATAATTTTCAAGTCCAACTTAGAATTAAGTTTGACTTAGGATATTTGTGAAACACCCCCATGATTTCTATCAAAAGTGAGCGGCACACAATAAAATGGAATGATAACAGTGATTTTCTTCCTAGAAGGGCAACAAAACCAGGATGTTTAGAGTGTCCAGCAGGAAAGTAATCAGTCATTGGCACTCTGGTAATTGCAGAGTTTTGGCCCTGGTTTGCATCAGGGCTGTTAAACAGAAATGTTCATACTTTACATGTTTATCACAGATTTCAGTACTTATCTCCAGCAGCCATAAGTCATTTCCTGCAGGGCATAAGGACATGACATTCTAAGTTATAGACGTCAGTGGAAGTTGGGCAAGGTCATTAGCATTTTGAGGATTCAGAAAAGTCCAAGAAACTCACCAAACTTTGGCTTGGTCTTCTGGGGTGCCGAGCACTCGCTGGGCTTGCCGGTACCAGCCTTGTTGATGGCTGCTACCCTGAACTCCAGTTCCTTGTTGACTGGGAGGTTGTCCACCTTGTACTTGGTGCCCTTGACGGGGCTAGTGGTGACCTCCTGCCAGCGGGTGCTACCTACCTCTCGCTTCTCGACGACGTAGCCCTCGATGGGTGCGCCACCGTCCTTCTTGGGCTTGGCCCACTCGAGCTCGACGAAGTCCCGGTCGAAGTCAACGACTGCTGGTACGCCAGGTGAACCAGGCTCATCTGGGAATTTAAAAAATGTGCATCAAGTATGAGATGCAGAACTACAGAACTGTACAGAAGATGTAGAGCAAAGTTCTTACAGGGGACCAATCAACAAAAACGTGTTCCCTCTGTCTAATTTAAAATAGCATCCTGCATAAAAAATATCAGCTCCAATATTACTACAGTAACTGTAAAGAGGTATTGCAAGACAGTTTAATTGCAAGAACTGCAGATATAGATATATAGATATAGAGAAAAGGGACTTGTGACAAAATGAGCCAACACATCCAAATAAAATTCTGAAAATTTGAGATATGCATTGGAATCATCTTATGACATCAAAATACTGATTGAACATACCATATGGGTTCTTGGCAACTACAGACTTGGAAGCTTCAAGCCATTTGCTGACCCCCTCTGAGTTCTCGGCTGCAACACGGAACATGTACTCAGTGCCTTCCACAAGACGAGTCACCTATCGAGATTGGAAATGAAAATTGTAGAATGGTTTATCATATTCTGTTCATCTTCTGTTACAAAAAGTCAGTTAAGTTCCTTAAATGCTTTTCATTCAACTGAATTTCAAAATGTATTTTAAGCAATTTATGGCTAATAATCTGGAAAGTCCTGTTTGAAGTTTTGGGGAAAGGTGAATTAATAGTATGTCCAAAGAAAGGAGGAAAGTATAGCTTTTCAAATGAGGTTAACAGCAAGAATGAAGTGTGTTGTAACTACAAGTATTTACAAATTATAACTATTCAGAATATACATATATATATATATATATATATATATGCATATATGTTATTGCGAATGTTGTAGATATGTGAAATAAAGTTCCCTGACAGGGTTAAAAAGAAAGGGGAAAAAAAAAAAAATTGTTCAGAAATATGTTACAAAAACAGTATTTTGTTTTCTTTGTTTTCAAAGGCTGCTTTTTGATTGATCATGGCGATGTCTCCTTGTATAGTACTTGTATCTGCCACTGCCTAAGCCAAACTGAGCTAGTCATACTTGGTGATGACAGGCATTACTATCCATCAACTTTGCAAAGGCTCTTTTTACCAACACATGTATTTTTGTAAAGGATTCTAGTCCAGGCCCATACCTTCATAGTGGTATCCTTGGTGGTGTCGTTGATGACGGACCATCCCGATCGGCGGACGTCACGTCTCTCCACGATGTAGTTGGAGAGAGGAAGTCCACCGTCGTCTTCAGGTGCGTTCCAGGTGAGAGTGAGGTACTCTGAGAAGATATCAGTGATCTCAAGAGGAGCCTTAGGCGCAGATGACTTGTCTAGAGGAAAAAGAGAATTTTAAAATCAATATTGAATTCCTATACTTGATCAAGAAAATAGGGATGATTGTCTAGAGGAAAAATAATGTTAGAATCAATATTGGATTTCTATACTTGATCAAGAATAAGGGGATGATATCATTCTTTTTTAACAAGTTAGACATTGGCCAAAATCACCTAATTGACTGCTCTTTATTTCAGCCAGCATGTACACAACACTATAACTGAAATTAATTTCAAGCTAGATCCTGGTAAAAAGCAATTAGTGTTAGATCATTATTCTCATAATCATGAGAGTGTCTTGCACACTTGAACAAGAAACAAATAAATAGAGTATACATTTTCTCACAAACAAGTAATCACAACAGCAAGATAAAAC
The DNA here is from genome assembly GCA_035222895.1 of Strongylocentrotus droebachiensis. Classification (NCBI taxonomy): domain Eukaryota; kingdom Metazoa; phylum Echinodermata; class Echinoidea; order Camarodonta; family Strongylocentrotidae; genus Strongylocentrotus; species Strongylocentrotus droebachiensis. Next base: position 78,677 of record JAVYIG010002259.1, on the reverse strand, counting down.
TGTCTTACAACAGAAACTTGTGCAGAGGCAGTCTCTTTACCTTAAGGGTTTTGGACAGTGACAATATAGCCAACAGAGGAGAGATTAGTTTGCATATCAAATATCTAGATGAAGCTTTCTTACCTATGACAGTGACTTGTGCAGTGGCAGTCTCTGTACCATGAGCGTTCTGGACAGTGACAGTGTAGCCACCAGAATCTGTTCGGGCAGCTCCCCAGGTAGACATCTCTGATTCAATTGGGGTGCTTCGCATCTGAGAATAAAATGCAAGAGTTGCCATTGAAACTTTCATTCTTTTAAAACTTGATCAATTCAATTTCAATTTATTCATGTTTCAAACAAAACATTACAAATTTATTATAAACATTTACAACAATTTAGGGATACATATTGGAAACAGAGGGGTCCACTAAAAAGCAACGCTTGTACAAATGTGGACACCTCAAATGATACTTAGGGCAGTCTCTGTAAGTTGCCATCATATACAGTGCTAAGGAATATTATATTTATTGTGTTAAGCACTGAAAGAGACCTACATCTGCATTGTGTATCATTTCTACCATGTAGTACAGTATCACTGGCCTTGTGTATTGATCAGGACTGGGGTAAATACCACATTTTGAACCTGGAACAACCCTCTCCCCCCTCCCCACCCACATGCCCATTAGTTGCTCTAACCACAGAGATGTAGGTGAACATGTTCTAACCACCAAACATTCCTGACTCTAGGATTTGGCGTCTGCACAAACAAAATATATGGCATCATAATGGAATATTTGTGAAAGAGAGTGCAAGAAGTGCTAATACCACAGTCAAACCTGCTTTTGGCAATCCTACTGTATGGAAAGACGGCATGTCTACAGAGACACCATATTGTTGCTTCCCTTTTATAAATCGGTGTAGCTCATTGGAATATGTGTTGAAAGAAGTTGGTTTCTTAATTAAGATCACCTGCCTGTAAAGATTACTTGATGAATATATCTCAACGATGGTCTTTTTATTCAGGTTTGATTGGGCTTTTAAAAGCAGTCTGACAATGTCTTCATTCATTTACAAACAGCAATGATTTCTAGACTGCCATATTCCAGAAAGTGAATAATCAACCTAAACATGTATGAGAGAAGTTCATGATTGCCATTTAAAAAGAAGGTTGAGGTCTGGGAAGAGGTGAAATATAATTTGTGAGCGTTACCATTGTATTATGCAAGTGTGGAAGAACATATCAGATAAAAAATGTTCCCTAAAAAGCATAGCTCTTCAAATACCTTAATATTCTTAATATGGCATGTAACATCATAAAGTTGGGACAGATTTTTATGCCACATATTTGTGTAGTCCCATATACATCTTTCGGTGTACAGTGCTTATAACTTTACCAAGACTGGGCCAAATTTCTTATCATTTTGATGATTACAGAAACTTGCAGTACACATCAATACTTACATGCTAGATGATCAATCTTTTCTGATTGATTCCACAACGTTTCTTTCACAATGCAATCGCATGACCAGAGCTCAACTTTATTAAGTGAAAGCTTTGAAGTTCTTACCTTGACCCTCTCATCGCCAACCAGTTCCTTGGAGCTGTGAGACCACTTGGCGGTTGGGTAGGGGGTTCCGGAGAACTTGAGATTGAGCTTGAATGTCTGTCCAGCCTTCACTGTCTGGTCTTTCATGTTCTTCAGCTCAAGCTTGGGTGGGACTGGAAAAAGAAACAAGGTTTATTGACTTTGCAAGTCCAAAAACAGTATACAATCTTGCTAACAAGGGGATACTACAAAAAATTGACATTCATATCAAATGGTTTTTACTCATAAAATCCTGTACTTCAACCAGAGAATAATTTTTCTGTTCCCCAGTTTATCAAGTCAGTTGCAAAAGAAAGCTTTTGATATCAGCATGTAATATCCTAAAGGGATGTTGAATGGTTCTCTTGTGAACCCATTACTTACAGGAACTGGGTGGTCACTGAATAAACCTTATGGGAATTCAAGAATTCAGAATTGAATGGGTTAAAAGAAAAACAACTTATAGGGGGCTCCTAGTGATTTCCCATACAACAAAACTTAAACATCGGTAACTCAGTGTCAATGTTTTTGGTGAATGTAGAATAGAGTATTCAAAAGAAAGTTACTTACACATAACAAACACTCTTTAACGCTGTATGAATGAATCCATTATCCCACTGAATCCAAAAACTTACATCTTTAGTATGTATTAACTTTGATTACTAAAAGTCAAAAATTACTTGAAATCATCTGATGACTATAAATATAACTTTGGTTATTAAGGGTTACCCATTCTGGGTAACCTTTTATGAAATATCACCAAAAAGAGCCCCTGGTAAAGATGCAGTTAATGGGCTTACTTTCAGGATCCTTGGCAGTGATTGCTCCTGTCGTGTTGGATGGCTGACTGGGACCGGCCTCGTTCTCGGCGACAACTCGGAGATCGTAATCTTGTCCTTCCTCAGCAGGAACCTATACAAAGAGAACGATGTAAAAAATTTACAAAACATGTCAAGAAAATAAAATAAAGGATGACATAGAAATTGGAAGTCAATTATACTACATAGTTGATGGATGATAAGTACAACAAGACAAAAGAGTTGACACTCTTCATATTTTCAGAACAACATCAAACTGAGGGGTATTCCTTGAAGGGACCACGGGTTTGCTGTGTACAAGATTTGTAAACCAATTAATGGTATCTACACCAAGTCTAGTGCCAGCAAATTATGACCTACCGCACATGTAAACTGACTACAATCTTCCTTTAAAGCGGGACTGCACTACTTGTAGCTACTCGCGCCCTCTATATAGCCAACAATGCCTAAGCGGTAATGTTGGTCCCCCATGATCCCCTTTTTTTTAAGTTCATTGAGAGCTGATTTGATAAGATAACCACCTGTCAGCTAGTAACCATGCAGGGAGGTATAATCCCTCCTGGCCAAACTAGTGCAGATATACTTTAACAAATTCATCTATGGAAGTTCAAGGGATTCAGTATTGATTAGACTCACAGTGAACTTGGTTCCTATGACCTACTGCACATAGAAACTGACTACCATCTCCCTTTAACAAATTCATCTATAGAAGCTCAAGGAATTCAGTAAGTAGATCGACTCACGGTGAACTTGGTTCCCCTGATGGGTGACTTGTTGACCCTCTCCCACCTGTTGGTGTCTGGGTTGAGCTTCTCTACGTGGTAGCCCGAGATGGGGCTGCCTCCGTCCTGCTTCGGCTTGGTCCATTCCAAGGGGATCTTGTCCTTGGTGACGTCACCCACAACGATGTCTCCTGGTGAAGAAGCAGGGTCTGGAAGAAAAAAGAGACGAGAATGAGAATCGTTGCATAAACTGACAGTTATGTGTAAGGAGAACTGGCGAAGTCCTCAGAGATTTAATTGTCCAGAACATTACCAACATCATCAATAATGTTAAAGGTACTTTGTTCCATTTGCAGGCCCTAAAAATGAGAATGTTAAATTCCAACGGCATTTGAAATACAATTCTAATTTAGAACTTACCTCAAAACGAGGGTTAACGGTTAACAGGTTTCCTTGCATAATTTGAATACTAGGACACTGCTAATGTTTTGATTTCACAGATAGGACACACATGACATATCGGGTATTCCTAATTCCTGCAAAGTTCTACAGAATTTGATGTTGGTTGCAAAAGGGACATAGTATCTTTAATATATACATGATGATGCTAACAAGTAGAGAGCCTCATTACAGCTTTGATCAGAACACTTGTGCGTTGAGCATGTTTATTTGTAAAATACATGAATGAGAAGTGAACTTAAATAGACACTGTAAGCTGTAGTGGGCGATTATATGGTAAGACTGTGCACTAGCTGCCAAAGATCAGTTAACTCGATAAAACATACTGTACATCGGAACCCTGTATAATCAAGGTCACTTGTCTATAGAGGTCTTTGCAGTCTTAAGATGAGGTTCGGACCGAAACTTACAAATGGGTCCAGAGAAACAAGCTGTAGGGTGCAATTATACAGAAGACTGTGAACTGCTACAGATATACATCTATATCTGATCATTACCATCCCACTTTAACGGAAAACCATGCCACCATTTAGGGCAATTGACGATACGGAACTCCCGACATCCTTCGACCAGTTACTGCAGGGTCCAGTGGTCGTCCTGGCTTGTCCTAGCTTGTCCTTGCCCGTGTGAAACTGCCACCAGTCCCAAAGAGAGTGCAGGTAGTAACTTGCAAGAGCTTCCGGCACTTACCCACCTTTGCAAACAGCCTTCATGGTTATGTTATTCATAAGTAAAGGCGGTCATTGTCGCACAGACAGCTACTACTACCATCCCACTTTGGAGGTCATTTCTCAAGCATCAAATGAGCGGTCCTATCAAGTGTAAGGATGAAGGAAGTTTGGAGCACAACTTACCAATGGGTTCCCTGGCAAGCGCAGCTTTGCTTGGTTGACTAGGCTCGCTGGTTCCGACCTTGTTGGAGGCTGAAATCCTGAATTGGTATTCAGATCCCTGGGTAAGACCTAGAATGGAACGAAAGAGGAAAAGTATATTTTAAATCATCCAGTGAAACTAGAAAGAAAGAAGGTTTATCTTGACATTGTCTTTGTTTTGTAAGCTGCTTCTCATGAGCAGTGTTGTCTGTACAGGATAGGAGGGTTCTATTAAAGATGTAAATGAGTGGGTTTATAGTCGTTTGTGAAGTAGGCAACTTGGCGATTACTACATAACACTGAGCCAACAGGTATTACGCTCCCGTATGGACTGGTATGCACAGGAGCGTAATACCTGTTGGCTCAGTGTGCTTCCCTTTATATACCCATAGACAACTTTAATGGCGGGAACATTTTGTGAGCTTTCTCTTTCTTTTCATTCCTTTGTGGATGAATGTCATTGAAGCAATATGTCATATGAAAACGGTTGCTGATAAAATGGCCTCATATTTCAGTTAAGATGAAAAATATTTAGTTTTGGAGCAAGTTTGATCACATCAGGGGGGTGTTTCATGCCATTGATTGCTTTCACCACTATGATCTTGAGATAATATTTTTTCCTTATTCCTTTTGAATTATCAAAAAATGAAAATTCTGTAGATTTGTGACCATGATTTGTACGTCTCTTAAGAGACCAATGCCAGTAAATGGTGAGAGCGAACAGTGGCATAAACGGCCTGCCATAGTAAAGTCCAACTTAAAGTCGATTTTAGTCTTTGTGAAACACCCCCCAGGTTTACTTGTAACTTCTTTCTTTATGAATACGGGCCAATGGCAACTACCACTCACCAGTTACGGTGTGCTTGGTCTTGTTGATGTCCTCCTTGGTGGCCTTGGACCATCTGTTGCTGGAGGTTTCCTTCTTCTCCAACATGTATCCGGTGACGGGACGTCCTCCGTCAAATCCTGGTTTGGACCACTCCAGAGAGATGCAACCGTTGGCGGTGGCTATGACTTTGGGTGCGTCAGGAGCATCAGGGGGTTCTGCATCCAAGAAGAAAATATAGTACCATTAATGCATAAGTATGGCAGATGGTAGGCAGAGAAATAATCAATCAGTTTTATTATTTGGAGTTTGAAGATCCGTAGTTCAAAACATTTAGTCAACGAGCTTGAGGCATAAATGTACATGTATATATTATCTTGTCATTCAATATAATCATAAGCAGCAGAAGTAGTAGGAGCATCATTACCATTTGCTTCATCACTATATCATCATCCATCATCATTATTACCATCATCATCATCATCATTATTTACTTACCCGGTACATATCCCCATCATCATCTATTCCTACCACTACTTTTGCTATCATCGACTCCATGATCATCACCACCACCAACACCAACACCTCCGCCACTAACTCCACCAAAAACACCATCCCTTCCACCATCCCTCCCACCACCACTACCACTACCACCACCACCACCATCACCAACACCACTATACCATCACTAACACATAACAATCATAATCACCATCACACAATCACAAGATAATCATAATCATAATCACAATCTTCCTTCCTTACCTGATGGTTCCTTGCACAGCTGAGGTTTGTCAGTCTGAGTTGGTTTGCTCGATCCCACAGCATTCACTGCAGAGACCTGGAAGAGGTACTCCTTACCCTCGGTAAGACCGGTGACTTGGTAGGTCTTGTCACGCACCCTGCTTTCAGCCACCTGTATTCAAACCAAGAGACAATGAGTAATCTTGTTAATGGACCTTGTGATCAGACATCAAATTCATTAAAAGTGTGTACAAACATTTGTGCCCCATTACATCAAAGTTCTTCACAATGAACTTCAAGAGTCAGATATTCATTAACGTTCCTTTGGTTTCTTATTCATTTTTTTTAAATCAACAGACTCCTCAAATCCCTGGTTGGAACTAGGTTTTGCCATAAGTTCTTTATTGTGTGCGAAGATATGTTATGTTAATTAAATATTGAATTCTTTGTACTCGGCTGTTTAACCCATCAGCACATGAATCGCATTCACTAAATGTATACGTCTATAAGAGAATAGTATTATTTGGTTTCACACCGGTAATAACAATTTACCACAATAACACACCTTAATAACAAAAATTTCATCTGGATCATTCACGACAGAACAATGTTTTCAAAATAGAAATCAAACAAGTGTTCAAAGAAGACAATTCTCGCAGGATACAGTATCACCGCAAAAGACCCCATACTTTTGCCTCTAGAGCAGATACAACGGTGAGTCAACGAGAAGTGCATGGAGGACACATGTTCACCAGCTATTCAGGGGAGTGTTTCACAAAGACTAAGATCAAGTTGGACTTAACTATGGCAGGCCGTTCATGCCACTAGTTCATCTAAAAAATCTTGGCATTGGTTTCTCAAGGGATGTACAAATCCTGGTCACAAATCTACAGAATGTGCATTTTTTGATAGTTCGTTATTGAAGGAAAAAATATTATCTAAAGATCATACTTGAGAGACCAATAGTGACAGCAACCAGTGGCATGAACGGCCCTGCCATAGTAAAATCCAACTTAAAGTCGATCTTAGTCTTTGTGAAACACCCCCCCCCCCCTGATTATACAGAATACAGTGGACCAGGGGGGCATTTCACAAAAATTGTCATTAGTGATAAATGACAGTTTTTGTTATAAGCTACTGAAATCCTTGCTTCTGATTGGTTGTCAACAGATTTGTCTCTAATTTTTGTCATTTGTCATTGAAAAAAGGCTTTGTGAAACGGGTCCCAGGTGATAGCTTACCTCCCATTTGGTTGCCCTCTTGTCTTTGTACTCCACTTGGTAGTGAGAGACTGGAGAGTCGCCATCATCTGTGGGGGCCACCCAAACAAGGGTGACAGATTCCTCACTGTAGGCTGTCACCTTGACATCACTAGGGGATCCAGGGAGATCTACATGCATGGAAATGTCATAAGTCAAAGGTCAAATACAGAAGGTCAAGGACAAAAGGTCAAAGATTATAAAGGTCAAGGATAGTAGGTCTAGTATGAGAGGAAACATCACAATAACCTAGTATACAATATGATTCTAAATGTCTCTTTGACATTCACGTTTAATCCTTTCCCTTAGGGCCCAATTTTGGCCTAAGGCTTGTACCATGTAGCATCAATTAGTGTATTTACAGTGGAATCCTCCTATACACACATAACCAAAGGCTCTGGAAAAGGGGTTCTTTAATTTTCTTACAACTGTAATCTGTTTTATTAGTAGATTTATTATTCATATAAGAATTTTTCTTTAATGTATGCAGATTAAATGCAATATTAAGGAAGTTCCGCAGTACATCCATGCGCACTTTAGCAGCACAGAGCCAGCTAATCATGTATATACTATGCACAATACCAGGAACTCCAGGCATTGTGCATGGTGAATACCTAACCAATTAAGGTGCACACGAACATTACTGCAGAACGTCCTTAATCAAAGGCTTTAAAGTGCAAGAGAATCAGAGAAACAACCTACGTTCAAGCGAAAAAAGAGAAATATTGAGTATTTTCTAGAGTACTAGCTCACCAATGATCTTGACCTTCACGGAGGCCTTCTCGCTTCCGTGCTTGTTGCTGATGCTGACAGTGTACTCGGAGGTGTCGCCCCTCGCACACTTCATGATCACCAAGGTGGCATCGTTGGGCGTCGACACGATCTGGATGCGTTCGCTCTCGGTGACCTTGGTTGTGCCCTTGGTCCATTCCACGGTCGGGGCGGGAGAGCCGGAGATCTCGAGGTAGAGCTCAACCTGCTCACCAGCATTGGCGGTTACGTCCTTGAGTGTGGCCACCTTCATGCCTGGCTTTTCTGTTGAGGGGAATCAGAGAGCATATATCATCAATATTAGATACCGGTAAGTCTCTGCCAAACTGCATTGATCAACACAGTTTTGCAGCTGAGGAAGACTGGAATATCATGGTCGGGTTTTCCTCAAGATTAAACAGAAATATACAATATAACTTTGTAATAGTTCTCAAAATAACATCAGTAATTTGCAAATGTTTCAAGTTATTGCCAATACTTAACAATTGGGGAGACCAGTTGGTTTCACTCAATTTTCCTGAAAAGTTGCCAGTACATGTCGGAGAACCAACCTGATAGACAGAGGCTCAAACAAAGGAGCAACAAAGTCTGAGATTCAGCCTACAAAAAACTGCAATCCCTTATTTTAATTCTATTCTTTGATGCTAACTGCTTGAATAAAAGGCAACCTGTTATAACATGCATTTGCAAGTTTTAAGAGCTAAAAAACACAATGTTAATCAAATTTTTTTTTTTTTTAGAATAATGACTTTAATTGCACATTTCACAGAATGAGTCAAATCATATCATCTGTTATAAAAAAAAATGTCAAAGTATGACTTCAATTATCTTCTATTTTAAACTGTAATCATTATAATTTGCTTGGACAATAGTTTTTTTACATTGAATTTAAATCAAATTGAATTGTACCTAGATCTCTATAGTATTGAGGTACTTTGTCATCAAACATAAACAGAGGTGTTAATCAAGTGTTTAAGTGTTATTGAATAAACAGTATTATGTGTTGTCCTCTGCAACTATTGAAGTCTTTTTTATTTACTCATTATACAATCAGCTCATGGTATCGGATTAAACTTTGCAGCAAACAAAAGCTCTCACTTGAAACGAGACAAAAAAAAACAGCATAAATGACACCCCAAAATGAGGAACTGACAACAGATATTAAAGCGAAGCCTACCATTTATAATCCCCTTACTTTCAAGAAACATAAAAAGCATTACAGGTACAGCACAAAACTAATTTGTTACATCAAGTATTAGATTATCAGCAACAGCTGCCAAAAGATGAAGCACTTATTAGAACATAATGCCAGTCAATTACAGCCTAAACAGCATCTATTGTCTTGTTTCATTTCTTTTTTTCTTTTTTTGCAGTAACACGGCAGCACCTTCTTCAATCCCATTCATTGAAGCTTGCCATGAGGAGCAGAACAATGCACCAAAAGCTGGAAGGATTTTCAGCTTACAAGTACAAACTACTGTTTTCCATATTTAATCAGCCTTTATGATGCCAAGAATGTCTTTTTTTAATGTGTATTAAGACAGAAAAAGTTAAAGCTCTAGTGTTACGAGTCAGTCTGTTTAATCTGTTACTATTATAATGTTATTAAATTGTAAACATAAAATTAAAATAATTTACATCTCAAATCACCTAGTAGACTCAACACCATTAATTCTGATTTTATAGTGGAAAATATATAAAAGCATGAATCCAAAGCACCTAATTTTTCAGGAGCTTGGACTGCAATGCTCTTACAATGATCAATCATTTCCACAAATCAGAGAGCGCATTCGAGGTAACTTCTTTCCTCAATTAGAGATCTTTCTGCGTTTACAAAATTATCATTTTAATGTCAACAACACAGAGCAAGTTTAAAGACATTACATACTTTAAAAACTTAACATCATTATACTATTCTGATGAGAAACAATTTGTAAAACATCTATAATACAACTTGGAACAGGTGGTGTTAAAACCTGGTGAAAATGCTCCCAGATTTTGGTGCATTTTTCTACCTGGCATGTTGCGAGCCAAAAGGAATTCACAATCTAGCCCTATAATAATGTAGACCAAGACCCAGGCACATGTACCAATACCTTGCTTAAAGATTTAGACGTTCTTTCCTGTAGGACATTAAATTTTTTCTTTTTAGTGAGCATTTTAATGAGGAATCCAACAATGATAAACCAATAAAGCAGTATCAATATGCTACAACATTTCAGAAACTTCATAAACTTTGTGTTTTTTTATATTCAATGAAGTTATGTTTTATTGGGTTTAATATCAGTTCCATTATTTTCCATAAATAATTTCATTCAAGGTGAATATTCTGAGATGGATGTCAAAAGAATATTATTTATGAAGATTTATTTTTTTTTTCTTCTTAAAAACCGACTGAAAGCATTGATTTTTTACTGGTCATTCTTGAATACGTATACACCATTCCTGGGTCTTCTGCTACACCAGTAGGGTCATGTGAACTTTCTGTCGCCCAACACATCAAGCTTTAATGCACAACAAAATGAGCTCCCTAAAACTATATTCTGCATGGATGAAGAAGTTCTGGTATACCGGCTAAGATTTTGTTCTCTACAAGTAAATCATAAACCATTAGGAAACACTTGCATCAGGCTCTTATCTAGTGATTGGCCTAAATAAATGTCTAACAAAATTATCTTAAAGAGATCTTTTTAAAGTCATGAAAGCAGATATTTAAGCCTTTTCTGTTATTAAAAATGACAATTTTTTTCTCATTTTGTTAAAATCAGTTTAACTATTTTAAATAGAGAGAAGAAAAGAATATAAACTTGAGATGGGAAGCTCATTGAAGGTGTGTGCCTCACACATTTGCAACGGGCACAGCTTATCAGAAATAGACTCTCATCCAACTACTTAACTATTTAACTAACAGTTAAAAGACTTATACCACTTATCTGCATTCTAGATAGCATACAAATTGCCTGAAACTTTATGTAAGTTTACTATCAATAATAATAATAATAATAATAATAATAATAGCCTAATAGTCCACTCCAAATTTTATTAAACCGAAACGGAAATTCTTTTTGCCCAATTGATCGTGAGCCCGGCAGCCACTGAGCAGCGCAAGATCGACGTTGCTCTATCCCTTATTGTTGAACGCCACACAAGGTAGCAATAACTCCCATCTTTTAACGTCTTAGATGTACATTTCACATGAACATCTATTTGTTACTTTATCTCACTTTTTTGTCATCTTCTTTATTCTCCAATGGATTTATTGAGCTTACTTTTTTAACTTTGTAATGCTTCCTAAATCAAAATTTGAAAAACAGATACTTTTGTATATCTTTTTTTTTTAAATCAAATATATATATTTTTTTTAATATCCAGAATTACTCAAGTATCATATGGTAGTGGTAAGTACCTATTATGTTTTATGTAATATAACTTTTTTTTTTCTTCAAAGAATTAGTACATTTATTTGGGACATGACAACAAATCTTTAATTTTCTCTAAAATAAAAAGTAAAGTTTCAGCAAATATCCAATCACACAGCTCTTTCAGATTCTTAGAAATATTACACTCAGCAGCAAAAGTGATATTAGAGAATAAAAGACAACATTTTGTTAATCTGTGAACAGAAACGCTGAAAAGATGTCAAAACAAATTTTTGAAAAAAACAGCGAAAATTTGTATTCGTTGAATAAGACAGTACCATAGACTTACCTGGTGCAGCTGAGGGTTTTTTTTTTGGTTTGAAATATGAGTAATTAAGAGATATATGCATGTTAATTAGAAAAGATGAGAGCACAGCATTTTTTATCAAGTTCATAGGGACGTTTCATAAACCATGTTCAGAACCGATAGTATATAATGAAGTGGAAAACATGCATTAAAGAGACCAGTCACATTCAAAATATCAGTTTCAAGTTTAACTTCTATAGGAAAAATTATAAATTAAAATATCTCCTAAATGATGGTACAAGCGATTTGTCGGCCGATTACTAAACTCAAAAGTACGAGCACTTCCACACAAAACCTAAGTCTAATATGTGTTCCTTGTGCCGGTCTGGTATGTTAAACTTTATTTTCTTCATACTTTTTAGCTAATTTATTAGCCAATCACCCATTGTATGCCAGATGACATTTTCTTTTTCTTTTTTTTCTTTTTTTTTTTTGGGGGGGGGGAGGGGATTGATTTCAATCATACTTTTATTTTTAAAGTGATTGGTCCCCTCAAGATGATCAGCTTCAATGGGGTAACCTTTCAATTTGAAAGGGTTAATATTTGAGGATAGAAGTAGTGTCTGAATTCATACATTCTGATCATCTGCCATCTACTCAATAAGGTTGTTCTTCCTCTGAAGGATCACAAAGGGTTTCTATCTACATGCCATAAGGCACTAATAAGGGACTACCAGGAATTATTTTTAAAATGTGCATAATCAATTATTTAGGCCAGCATTGTCAAAAGTGGACTGAGCCAAACTGGTTTATGACGTACTCCATTAACTTATGGAGCAACAAATATCTAACTTTTGTGTGTTTTATGTATTCTATTTTTCTTCTGCATGTTTTGCATTTTTATGGTTCAACTAATGAACAAAATATAACTCTCCATTCTGTATAATCATCACTGTACTTCTAAAAGCAATCTTACCAAAGCCAATAATCTAGTCTTAAAATACAAATGAGATATCAATTCATGATACAAGGTTTGTTTCAATTAATCAGACACAGAATTCTATTTTAACTTGAATTTTAACTGGTTAAAGAGGTCAACACAAGGTGCCTCATAATTTAGTGGACTATTAAACTTAACCAATTTTATAGTCTGGTTTTAAATCTGGCTTTAAAGTAGTCTGCTTTAATCAATGCTGGCCTTGGTGCTTAAGTTACTCCAGGGGGTGTTTCACAAAGATCCTAAGTTGAATTTATCTCTAAGTTGGACTTAACAATTATGGAAAGCCGTTAGCAGCTATGAAAATATCTTGTAAAAGTTATTTTTAAAGGCATAAGATGTTGATTCAAATCATTCATATTTTCTATTATCAAGGAGATTTCATGTTCTTGATGTGGAATTTATCAAAAGTCTAAAATACTTTTTTTGCTACATATGGCTCTCCATAATTTTAAGTCCAAATTAGAGCTTAGTTTAACTAAGGATCTTTGTGAAACACCCCCCTGGATTGTGCATCTAGGACAATTCATTCTTCATGCAAGATAGTTATGTGGACCATTCCTACTGGTTACGTGCATTTCACTTTCACCTGTTATATAATATTTATAGACTGAATAATATTTGACAATTGATAATATACTAAAAACATGTACTGAACATGCATAATTTTTCAAGAATATACCATGATAAAAACTCCTTTATTTTCTCGAAACAAACTGAACAGGAAATTATAGTCTACTTTCTCAGGTATAACATTTCTGGATAAATTTCAGTACATGTTTGATCATTTTCAAGATACAGTTAAATTTAGAAGATGGTGTTTTTTTTGCAGACCCATTCCGTGCTTTAGGAAGAAGAAAAAAAGAGTCAGAAACTGTGCACCTACCTTGGATCTTGAGCGTTGAATAGGTGGCGTTGGCCTCGTCCATGGCGCAGGCATAGCGACCTTTGTCCCCAGGCTGGACATCGTGGATGATGAGCTTCCTGGTGTTGCCGTCAGAGATGACCTCAAACTTGTCCGAGGTTTCCAGAGGGGCGTTGTCCTTGAACCAGAAGACCTCTGCCTCAGGAGCAGTGACCTGGGTGACGAGTTCAAAGTCCTCACCAGCAAAGACCTCCGATTGAGGTGCTAGCTTGGCAGACATGCTGGGTGCCTCTGTCAAGGGTCAAAGGACAAAGGTTAAAGGTAGATTATGTTTATTAAAGATGCTGTTGGTTCATACTATTCATGCCAGGCAGGTTTTCACATTGTGAAGCTACTATCCATCAGAAAGGATTTGTAAAAGGATGATTGATATTATAATTTGATAATGTCAGTAAAAATACATATGTATAAAGCGTTATTAACATCTGATTCAAACAGAAACCTTTAGAGAAAATACTGACCCAATAACTTACATGAATTACATAATTCAAGCATATAACTTCTGCATCTTTCTCCCATGTTTTCAAATATTCAAAATAGAATAGCAGAATAGCCTTTTAAAATACAATGCAGAGAAGAAAAGATTTAACAGATGACTTTGACAAATAATAATTCCTTTGAGGGGGAGGCTCATGTTTTATAAAAAATATAAAATTATAATTTAATGTGAATTTCGTCTACTCACCGATGACAGCAACGTTTCCTGTAGATTCCAGCTTGCCAAACTTGCATGTGTATTTGCCTGCATTTTCGGCTTCAGCCTTGTCGAAGATGAGTTTCCTCGTGCCCATCTCCACGTCGAGTCTGACATCATCATTGCCGGTGAATGGCTTGCCATCCTTGGTCCATTCCACCTAGTCAACAAGAATATGATGAACGATGAGGAGAGATGAAGAAAATTTCACACTGCACAAACTTTTCATACCCGTTGACCTTTCACAGCAAATATCAGGTATCTCTCAAGGCAAAAGTAGTCTATTTTGTATACTTTTTCCACAGAATTTTTCAGAAAAAGAGAGGACTCCAGGCTCACAACATTAGTTTACAAGACAAAGAATATTATATATTATTCATTCAAAATAGGAATAGGAATGATTGGCAGCTATGGATATTTTTAAAAACTTATACATATAAAAATACCCCCCCCCAAAAAAAAAAAAAAATAAATAAATAAATAAATAAATAAATAAATATTTAAAAAAATAAATACCCCAGTAAATAAAAAAATGGTCTGATTCATTTCAAACTTTGCCAAGTCTGTTTATCTCCCTCTCTCTGTCTTTCTCTTTGCTTTCCTATAAATAAACTTATTACAAAGGTTAGCTTGCCCTCTCAGTATACCTTAGCTTCTGTGTCAGTGATCTCACATTCCAGGACTCCAGTTCGCTTCTCAACAATGCTGATATCCTTCAACTCTTGAATGAACTTAGGCTTAGCTGGAAAAAAAAGAAACATTTTAATTTTGATAATTTTGTACGCATCAATCAAAAGTGGTGATAATTAATTAATATAGGGTCATACAAGGTCAAAAAAACAAACAAAAAGATGCATAGGCCTAGATATTAAGGATCGATCTCCTCATCCACAGTCACCAAATATAAAGCACTTTTAAAGAAGGTACTCTGGAAAAGAGAATTCTTAAACACGATCTCTTCTCTACTTATTGATATTG
Organism: Strongylocentrotus droebachiensis; assembly: GCA_035222895.1. Lineage (NCBI taxonomy): Eukaryota > Metazoa > Echinodermata > Echinoidea > Camarodonta > Strongylocentrotidae > Strongylocentrotus > Strongylocentrotus droebachiensis. Next base: position 63,379 of record JAVYIG010002259.1, on the reverse strand, counting down.
CATTCACCATTTCAACCATCTTTTAATCTCCCTCTTTCCCTCTCTCCCTTTCTTCTCCCTCAATTCAACCATCCTTTTCTTTACCGCTCTCTTTCCCTTCCTGCCTATCTGCATATCCACATCTATCCAATCTCTCCCCTTTCCTGTGTTCTATTTTTTGTCAAACTACGCAGTATGTTATGCTCTTGCAAATTCAAATCATAAGTGAATCAATAACTTTGAAGTAACAGACTGCAATGTGTAGAGCTTTCGATTTATCATTATAATGTATTATCTTTCATTTATTATTTTACAGTGGATAATGTATAATGATAATAATAATAATGTAGGATTTTCATATATTGCACATATCCACCATGCAAGGTGCTCAAGGCACTCTGAATATTACCCGGCTCTGCTAGGCTGCCGATTTCAGCGCTCACAGCATTCAAGAAATTCCTACCTGTAACAATTTAACATCTGGGTGGAGAGTGACAAATGTAGATTAATGTCTTGCCAAAAGACATAAGTGCCAGACCCTGTCATCCTGAGCTGCTGGTCACTCTTTATAAAAATAAGATAAAAACATAAACCTTCCATGGATACCCACCCTTGACTAGCAGGCCAGCGCAGCACTCCTGCCTGTCGACCTTGAGAACGACCTCTCCCTGGTCCTCTGCTGTCACCTTCTTGACAACGAGGGAGTGCTTGCGGCCAAGCTTCTTGATCTCATACTTGGGGATGTCCTTGGCGGTGATCTTCTTGCCGTCCTTGAACCACGTGATCTCAAACTTGTCACCGCTGAGCTCAGCGGTGTACTTGGCATCGGAGCCCTCGTCCACCTCAACGGTCTTGATCAAGGTGATGAAGTCGATCTTCGGCTTGGAAGCTGCAAACAAGAGCAACGGTGGTGTGTGTGGAAATGGGAACCAATTTTGGATTTAGAAACCTCAGATGAGGCCTAAGGTTTCAATGGCCTCAAAGTAATTTTTGAGCTGACTTTTTATTTCTATCTTTCTTTCCCTTCTAGCTTATATATCAAACAATTATCAAGTTGAAAATCAAATTTACTATTCAAAGTTTCTAAATCCAAGCTAATATTTTAAAACAATAATTTAAACAGTGAGAGTCATCTTCTATAGATATAAATATAAGCATTTAAGACGATCTTACAAAAATGCTAAAGTCACCTTTATTTAAAATAAGGATTATTTGGATTGTGCCAAAAAAGACCAAAATCATTTTTTTAATTATGTTTTCCTCAAGTATTATGATTTCTTTAAATAATCATCTAATGAAGATGTGAAAGTATTATCATAAAAACATTATTTCACCATAGGAATGCACATTACCTGTCGATGATAACCTCATACGTGATCATTTCCATTGTGAGATGCCATAAAATGTCATTGCTTTTGCATGCTAAATATGTACCTTAAGCAAAGCATAGTGCAGAAGCTCATTACATACATATACCTGTTGGTAAGTACCTCACATTTGTAAAAGCAGTTTGCTGCAGCAATAATCTAGTTGCATCTAAATATGTGTATCATATCATAAGCACATATTACATTTCCTCGCAATTAGCACTTGGAAGCAAGTGAAGACATTGCACGATGCTGTGTTCATTATATTCTTTGTTAAAGTTTCATCCATGCATTATCCCTTGTGGTAGCAATTTTATATTCTTTAATACAATGTACGGTAGTATAAACCTGTTGTTTTCTATCCATATACGGTACTTTTTTTTTTTTAATTGAGTTTTAAGTTTCATGAAAAAAATGTACAGGATACCAGAGAGAATCTCTTTAACTATATCACCATTTTTACAATCAGGTTTAAAGAATTAAACTTGGTAAATTCTTTACACATTTTTACCAATATAATTCAACCTCATACCAACATACCTTTTTCTTGATTTTGGAAATGCAGAATGGCTAATTAGACCTAATGTTCATGAACTTGTGTACCAACTAGACTGGGGTTTTTTTTCTACTTCTTTGGTTAACCCCGATCTAAATTCACATTTAATAGGATATCTTGGACCCTTTTGACAAAACCATGGACAAACAATGTGGATTAAAAAAGAGACTTACTTTTTTTAAAACATGTATTAACCTCTTAGTATTTTTGTTAGAAAATATCTGAGAGAAGAAGACTCCCTAAGAAGCATCGTAAATTAATCTCTCATTTCCAAATATGAATTACCACACCTTTGATCAACATTAGCCAAAACAGAACTTGATCCTTAATATTCTTATCAAGTCCATAACAAACTTTCGCCCAGAACCTGTTCAAGTGCACCTATATCTAGTGTGCTTCTTGCATCTCATTTCACTTGTAAATGCAACTTGCAAAATTCCTCTTCCTCTATTCAATCTTTGGTGTACTTGTCTTGCAGATTTTTGTTGTGCTGTAAAGTAACGGTGTATCCAAGGAGATATTTTGTGCAAAAAAAAAATTCTTGTAGAATAAAATGTGAAAAAGGAATTGGGGACATACACACATGTACCATTTTAAGATCGAATTGGGGACATGTACATTCCAGGAACAAATTGCATAACCAGGAATACCTTCTTGCATGACCCATGCACAGTGCATTCAGGTTGGAGTGGTGACAATTACATATATACATTTAGCATTGCAAAAGGGGAGCATACTGACTGGTGGGAGATTTGAATGACTGAGAATTGCCTGACAGGAGAGTTACACGTTTTCACCCTCTGTCTGCTGAACACACCTCTTGAAATAAATTGCAAGGGATTTTTGATTTTTGTACGAGTAAAACAACTGCAATTAAAGAACGAAATTCACATTTTTTTTTCTTCAAATGGAACCAATTTATTGATTTCCAATTCATTTGAAATGTGACTTTATTGATTTTGTCTAACAGTGCAAAATCGTTAAACTTTGGATAGTTTGTTCAGCAATAGATAGGTTTAAACTTGGTGTCTCCTAAACCAAGTCAATTCTTAGTATAGAAAGGCTTAATGACACATACCCTGTTTGATTACTTCTATGGCAATTTAAAAAAAAAAAAAATTATATACAGAATTTAAACATTTACCTTGCATTGAGAAGATAAACTGAATACTGTGAATGATCTGAACATGATCAAACCAGACAAGAAATTGAAGAAAAAAATTCTGATTTACCATATTAAAGTAGGACAAACAGAGCATGTGTCACAACCCTTTCAGCCACTGCCTGCCTTACGATCCGACTCAGAACAGCTTTTGGAAGAAAAGGCGTTTACGACTGAACGTATACTTGTCAATATCTAAAATGTCTCTGAATGATGCTCTATTGGATAATAAAATGAAGATGGCAGGGTGTTTACATCCTTAAAGATGAAAAAGAAAAGTCTGAAGAATTTCAATTTCTACTATTCATTTATTAAACAGATAATGCATCTGCAATTTTGTGATTGCAAATATGGGGCATCTAGTCGTAAGTGCAAATTTCTTCCAATATCTGTACATTGTCTGATTGTAGGGCGGGCGGTGGCATTCATTCAGTCCCATATCATGGTTTCATGTGTATTGTTTTGTAGCCTACCATCCTGCGGCATGAGTCCTTGCTTCTGTAGTTTCCTGTACTCCGGCTCACTCATCTGTGCCAAACACACATGCTCTGAATAGGTTCAGGCGGAATAAAGACAAATGAGGACTGGAAAGGGGTGTGGGGGTAGGGGTAGGCCAGGGTCCCACTTGGTGGGGACTGTGGCTGGGTGAGTCAAGGGTATTAAGTCAGAGGGAGGGGCGTGTTATATAGAGGGGTACAACAGGTGTCACCATTTGGCACACAGTCAGAACTGTACAGAATCAATAACCAAATTGCAGAACAGATCCAATTAAAACAGACTTTGAGTTGTATCTCAACGAGTGGTTTGGGGATGTTTGAATCAACAAATAATAATTGAGTCCTAACTGAAGGAGGTGAGAGTTTTGAAATAGTGAAATTCAATATTAAAAGATTCTTTTGAACAGAAAATATTAGGAGATTCACAGTAGGGGGGAAAAGGTTTAAACAGTTTACATGTTTCAACCTAAGTTTTTGAGAGATGAAATAGAATCAAACAAAGTGACTTTAACAAAAACATTATCACTTTGTAGTAGGTTTGATATATCCCCTTTTAAATATCTGTTGAGAATTACGTAAAATTACTTTCAAAATTAATTTTAGAGCTCTAATATTTCCTTAGCTTTCTGTTTGTTCTCGGAAAGTACTGAGTGATACTTTGTGTCCCTGATTTATTATGGACAAATGGTAAGGCCTGGTGCCCCTCATACAACAGATGTATCCCTCTAACTTAATAGAATGAATTGAATAGGTAGAATGATATATGAAATTATGAATTATCGTTAAATAATGATGTGATTCACATGCAGTCGTGCTAGAGAGGATATGTGATACTGTTATTCATGCCTGTATACTCATTAATAATCTTTGTAACAAATGCAGAGTAAGATAAGTTATTGAGTAGTTGTTACAAAAAAAACCTCCCCCAACCCCTAAAGAGAAAATTTGAAATAATATTGGTAATATTTAGAATAAACATTTGTATAAAAAGCTTCTCCACACATTCAAAGAGAACAATTGGTTATGCTTCCTGAATTCCTTGTTTGTGGACTTGATACAAAAGCGAAATTCATGAATGTATTGCTTAGACTGTATGCAGGAATGAAAGTGTTTAGTACAAAGAAAGAAAAAATATTTTCTCCTTTATGAATCTGAATAATAATGCATCATCTTTTTTTGGAATAATTACATTACAAGGACATTTTTTTTTTAATGTCTGGACTGCATCAGACTTTCCAAAAGAAACCATTTCAACCAAAGATAAATTTAAATCAGACACTAGTCCAACTGTTATCACTGATTTCCTTTTCCAACATTAAGTCCCAACAAAATGCAGAGTTCCCTTTGTAAAAATGTCCTGATGAACATTTTAAATTGCTCCAGGCCTTAACCGGTGTTTGAATTATCAGATTAGTATGTACTGGTTTGGTTAATAGATGAAACAATGATATAGAGTGACAGGTCTGCAGACATGCTTATGATAACTATAACACATGACAGACTACATGTAGACTACTATACAATATTTGATGGAATCTACATGATGTAATGACTTGAATACATACTTTGATGTATGTGTACTAATGTACTATGCTGTGAGTAAGAATGATACAGTTTGGCATGAAATTAATTTTGATTCTAGAAAATAATTCAAAATGTGAAGTAATTGGTAAACAAAAATGAAAAAAAATGGTATGTATATGAATAATATTTGATATTTAAAAGAATTGATTTTATTTTAACATGCATGCTAATGATAGGTTATAAGTATCAAAATAAGCTTTAAAAAAAACTACTAAGCAATGGTTGTTTTTAAATGATTAAAAAAAAATCCTGTATCTCAATGGCTACGCATAGTTGAATTAGCACTACTTAATATTGTATATATTTATCTAATCAAACTACTTCTACATTTGCACACTTTATTTTACTTAAGCAAAGAATGGATATTGGTGAAGAATATTAATGATGTCATAAAGAAAGTGAACATATGCTTTAGAAATTTTAAGCTTTAGAAGTGATTATTCATACATAAGAAAAAAAGAGAAGCTGTTAAAAAATTAGAAGAAAATTATATCATTCAATTAAAGAAATATATTATTTGAAAATATATTATTCAACTTTTAAAGGAAACAATTATCTTTAGAAGTTATTGATAGAATATGGAATGGATTATCTTTAGAAGTTATTGATAAAATAAGGAATCAATTATCTTTAGAAGTTATTAATAAAATAAGGAATCAATTATCTTTAGAAGTAATTAATAAAATTGGGAATCAATTATCTTTACAGGTTATCAATAAAATATATTATTACAAAAGTATAGGAAAAGTTATAAAAACAGTTAAAAATCAGTTTGCATTAAAAGAAATTATCTCTTCATAACAAGCATGACAAGATTACCACCATAATAATAATTCACCCTGTCTAAATATCAGAGATAAATAAATAAATGACAAACTACTAATCTTAATCAAATCTATTGTTTAGAATGTACTGTGAACTTAAGCTGCCTATTTGCCTGTACAACATAAATAAATGTTCAATTAAACAAACTTTAGGAATGAATATGTATAATGTATCAATGTGTACTTGCGACATTGTTCTTTCAATTAAAAATGCAGTTGAATCGGCAACATGTATGAATATATATCACAATCAACATCAAAACAATAGTACCATATTGAATGAGCATATTGCATTCCTCATCTTGCAAACTCATAGGTATGCAAGGCGGTAAATGAAAGGCAAGAGGAAAAAATTCATTCCAGGACGTCCCGAACCAGACCATCCCTAATCCAATGCTGTAGTTTTCTTCTTGATGGTGTAGTTTGAATTAATAGATGTGCTTTTATATAATTCAGATTGTATTTTGCTGCGTGCTCCGGGATATAATATAAATTCAAGCCCTTTCAAGCTTTGAGCATATGCCCAAAACCCCAATAAAAGAATTAAAGAAAATTGAATCAATAGTTTATTTAATATTTAGTTGCAGCTCATGACAAATTTGGAGTTCTCCCCACGCAAGTGAACATTTGCTTGTTTTTTCTTTGGAATTTTATGAAGTGAAACTCTTGTCTGATCAGAGTTAGGAAACTGAGGTAAAGTGTGAAAGAAGTAATTTTTTTTGTAATTCAAATCCCTCGTAGTGACCATGGAACTGGTATGATGTCCCACTGAAGCTGCGTTGTATCAAAGCCAAATTCACAATTTGACTTGAAAGTATACTTAAAGTGTGAGTGTACTGAGCATGAAGGTCCAGCCAGCCATTGAAACTTTATAGACGGTAGAGAGAAATTTGAATGGCCAAACCCCCGGAGCAATGCACTCATACTTACTATCGATCGTCACTTTGCATTTGGATTCGGTCCCGTCGTCGAACTTGACCTTGTACTCTCCCTTGTCTCCTGGTCCGATGTCGAAGACGGTGAGCTCGATCTCCCCCTTGGCCGCCTTCATGCGGCACTTCTTGCCTGGGGCGATCTCCTTGCCGTCTTTGAACCACTTGGGTTTGCTGCCCTCAAACTTGGCCTCGCACATGAGCTTCATGCGACCTTCCTTCTCGTTGACCTTGACATCCTTCAAGGGCATGATAATCTGGACAGCCTGTAGGATGAAAACAAGAAATTCAAATTGAAATAAAATTACATAAATGAATGATAATGAAAAATGGGTCCCTCATTTGGTTCTCTTTGTGTTTTTTCACAGTTCTAGCTGACAAACCTAAACAAACAGTTAGGATCAAGTTGTTCTATGACACGTACAGCTCCATTCAAAAAGGCTCTGTAGTCAACCTCCTACATTACACAGCTTACATCATTCAATCCCCAATAATAATTTAGTTTGGGGGTAACTCTGGCAGCATGGCTCAAGTATCAAAGCAGGACTGCACTACTTGTAGCTACTTGCGCCCTCTATATAGCAAACAATGCCTAAGCGCTACCCAATGGTCCCCATGATCCCTTTTTCTTATATTATTTGAGAGCTTATTTGATGAGATAACCACCTGTCAATGACCATGCAGGGAGGTCTAATCCCTCCTGGCCAAACTAGTGCAGACAGGCTTTAAGGTGTACAGGTGTGGTTTAAAGTAGGTTATTTACCATACAGGGATATTAAAGAAGGTGTTTACCTTAGCTTTCATTCCAGGTGTCTCTTTCAAGTCTCCCCAGTCTGGTTCCACCATCTTGGATTCCCTCCTATCCACCTCCCTAAAGAATGGCAGGTCAAACAAAGAAGTAATACATATCAAAATTTAAATGTGCACACATAATGTATCAATAGGAAGGCATGCACAAAATGTCTACTAAAGTAAATATCTAGACATATATACCTGTATGGGAAAGAAAAAAAAATTACTTAACACACAATTATTGAACAATTTAAAATGTTTCTTTGTGCAATGTGATGTATTCATTACTTCAGGTACAAATAAATCAAGAGATTCTGATACCAGATATTTTCAAAATAATTTAGAAGAACCCAGAACAGCTATCGAGACGTCGGGACATTGTGAGCAGCAGATGGCAGTAAACGTAAATCTGAAGCAGAGTCGGTAGAATATCCTGCCTTTAAGTCATGCTCACTTGAAGAAGAAGGTGAGCTGTTGTCCAAGAACGTGAACGGGCTGGCAATTTGGCCAACAGGAACATTTAAAATAAACAACTTTCTTTCAAATAGCAATTGATGACTATTCACAACCTGGGAAAATAAATGGATACAATGAATTGACGATCACCAAAATTGTCAGAATTAGTATCAATTTTGTTATTATAGTTGTTGTTTTTGTTTATCCTCACCTGTGCTTGAGAAGGGCCCTGAAGTCAAGTTCATCACTCTGCGCTTTCTCTGTAAAGTGGAAAATTGGAATTCACAAAATGTAAGTTTCAATTTTATTGCATGTGCACACAAAAAAACAAAAAATTGAAACAAAGAAAAAATGTAGAACGGACACTCAAACATAATGTAAGATAAGATAATTAAATACTAAAAATTGGCAAGTCCAAGATATGTCCCCCATGTTACTGAGTATTATCGAATTGCATCGTTGAAATGTGAATGCAAAATTGTATTTGATATTTTGTTTGATTCAAGCTTTAGTAAAGCTAAATTTGATACAACCATCAGATATACTGAAATCTTAAGTGTGGAGTAATGCATGGGTGAAAATAGCTTGGCCTTGCCCAATATATAAATGTTATATAAAAAAAACAATGTCAAACCGATCTCTCTTTTTTTTAAATTTTCTTAACGACTAAAAAAAAAGTTACATGTTGATAAATCCAAAACTTAGTTTAGTGTTATATTTAATTAAACAGTACACATAAAACAAATACCTCATAAAGCTTGTTTTCTCAAAGAAGTTATAACAATATTTTGTTTGTACCAAAATTTCCAGTATTGGTATGGTTAAGGTAGGAGAGTTATATTATGTTGTGGGTTGGAGGCCAAAACTGCAAGGGACCAATATTGCACAGAGAAAATGGAGAGCATTTGAAAGCATCGAGGCTATGTCAAATACTGGCACTAAAGGTAGAATACAGCGAATATGAGACGTGTACATACTTAAACACACAGACTAATTTTTTTAATGAAGCTTAGTTTTTACAAGATTCTTGCATGTGTTTGATTTGACAACTAGCGGAGTCACCATTTAGTCGCTATACTTTCTTAACTGATGTAATTAAGTTACTGTAGCTATTTCAAATGTTATATAAGATATAAGTTTGTTATTTTGCTATTTGTTAAGCGCATAAATAGGGCAACATATTATGCACTCTATAAGCCTGACATAACATTATTTGTATTATTTACCGTTATCCCTATAGTTCTGATATATATGATTTTTCTTTTTTTAGGTAATGTTTCTTCCATCTATCAAACAATTTTCATGCATAGTCACTTGATTCTTTAATAGGAATATCACACATATGGATGAAGCGAATCTTCTTTTTCATTGTTACTTGCGCTATTGACACTTACTTGGCAAAATAAAATAAAGATAAAAATGTTGACGGTTCAAAACTGACACGATTGCTGATCTGAACTTTCCAATATCAGTTTATTTGTCAACAAATATTCCAGAAATTGTGAAATATCAAAACACACGCTAGAATATATTTCAAACCTTTTCGTTAGTCCTGAAAATTCCATTATATATTTAAAAAATATATGTTTCAAACATGCTTAAATATATGAATGACAATTGATATAAAATCATATTTGGGTTTAAAAGAGTTTGTGTGATATATTTCCAGCATTATCCGAACATGTCATCGTATATGGTATTATTCATATTAACATTTAATACATGTACTAATAGTGAAGTATGCTCCCCTAGATATATATATATATATATTTTGATGTTGTAGGAGGGGGGGATAATATTGTGATTTTTTAAAACTTAGGACTCTGTAATGTATATTTGAATTTGTCATACCCCTAAATGTATGTTTAGATGCTTATCCATTAGAAATGAATTAATTATGTTGTCTAGGCTGTAAAAAGTTTTTTTTTTTTCTTCTTCTCCATATTTTGAGTATTTCAAGAAATTTCAATAAATCAGAAAATGGAAAATTGAAAGGAATTGAAGTAGCCTATTTTAATACAAATAAAGGAATTAGGATTTATGTTTGAAATGAATGAAATTGCGATGCCCCTCTGGTTAGGGTTGAAAATGTAACCTTCTCTCTCAGCTCTCATTTCTAGGTCAGGGAAACTGTTTAAAACACAGTTCTGTGATATACATTTTGCAAAATAAGAGAGAATTTTTGTTTGCCCTACGCCAATGTGTGCAGATTACTAACGTGATTTAGGACTATGCTGATACTGTCAAGATTTTGAGTAATCATGTCTGTATGTTATTAAGTAATGCATATCTAACAAAAAATATAAATGCACATATTCTTTCTAAGATATATAGTTCATCAAGAGGATGACTGATTCCATTCACTTCAATCTCTGTTTTAAACACACTCAACAGTCCAACTCATTCTAGCATCAATTTGCATAACTTAATTCGCAAGAAGATTATGACTAGAAAAAAAAAATCGTATATAAGCATTTAATGTGAAAACCCGAGCAAAAATTGCATTTCCCAAAGACGCCAAAATCAAATGAGGGGGAAAAGGGGGATAGGGGGAAGTAAAAATTTAATTATCAGCCCAAAATTGTCAGTACAAAAGTGCCACTTGAGTGCTTTCAAAGAAGGAAAATTCATCCTGTTTTCTAGCTGGGTTGAGCATGCTTAAAATAGTCATTGAAGCAAGGGAAAAGTCATAAGGTAGCTCAGCAAAATTTAGAGATATGTAAAACCACGGCTTTTTAACAAAGAGATCCATTTGGCCCTTTAATATACCCCTTTACTCTATCTTCAAACTTTTCAACTCCGGTAGATGCAACGGAAACCCAATTGATCCACAATGAAGACAAGACGTGTTAATCGACCAGATGCAAGCTTATTGATAAAAGGCCATGGTTTTACGTGCCTCTTCTATTTGATGAGCCACCCACATTTATCTCTTTTATCAAGAAGCATAAAAAGCTTATGAGGAGACACGTAAATAGGAAAGGTTTCAAGATAATTTTTTTTTTTTAATCCAATTTGAAAAGGATAACTATTATTATTACCAGCAGATATAGCTAAAAACTGAGGCTTGGTAAATTCAAGATCATTGTTTTGAACATACACAGGCATATTTTCAGTAGTTTTTATTGTCTTTGAGCAAGGTGCAATACTTTTACTAATACCCACATTTACACTCTTGGATTTAAATTAAAATAATTGAAATATCATTTGTTATGTATTCATAGTTTTTTTTATAATAGAAAATAAAACCATGATCCTAAAATGTAAGTATTGTATTTCAAGTCACATCCTCATAAATTTAGGAAAATTGTGACAGCAATATAGCAAATTTTGAAACTGTGACTTTTAAATATAATAAACACAATCAGAAATATATAGTTCATATTATCAAATGAATTATATTACAAAATAAATTCAGCAATATCGTAATGTGTCTATCAAACTAATTCCACCCAGACCTATTTCATGTTTGTCAGATATGGAAATAAAATCAAGATATTACTTAATATTGCTCCTTGTTTCGAATAAAATAATAACTACTGAAAAGTGCAAATAGATCATCAACTGGCAAAGAACACCCTACTGAGGGTGCTGTTGTGATCCAAAACAACAATCCATATACCTCTGCTTTTGCCTGCAGGCGGGGTGGTGGTGGTGGTAGTGGTGGTTAAGTGTTGGGTGGATCGATGCATCAAAGGGCGGAGTAAGGGCGGGGCAAGTATTGGGGAAGGGGGTGGTGGAGAGAAAGAGAAAGACAGGAACTCGGCGGTCAGTCGGCTTGCACTTTAGAGGGGGGAAAGTGAGACTTGAAGAGAAGAGGTTTTTAAGAAACAAAATCTTGAATTTTGATCTTTTTTCTTGGTGCGAGTGAAGGTGAAGTACAAGTGCAGGGATGAAGATGGATGGAGGGTTTAGCCACAATCCAAAATAGAATTGTTTGGAAGAAATTGAGATGAGTTGATGGAGAGAGGAAGGTGAAATGGATTGGATGGAAGAGTGTAAGGTGGAGGTGGTAATTACCTTTTAATGATGGTGTTTTGGACTTGAAAGGAACAGAAATTAACCCTATCTAATCATACCATTTCGAAGAGCACTTCTAATTTTAATTACCCAGTTTCTGAATAATTATTGAGTCTATTCTTCACAATGATCTTTTCAAAACAATCTTAATCTCAAAACAAATCCTACAAAAGATTATAATTAAGATTAAAAAAGTACAAGAGTTTCTATAAAGTCAAGGGAATTGAGAAGAGTTGGATGGAGAGGAAGGTGAAATGGATTGGATGGAAGAGTGTAAGGTGGAGGTGGTAATTACCTTTTAATGATGGTGTTTTGGACTTGAAAGGAACAGAAATTAACCCTATCTAATCATACCATTTCGAAGAGCACTTCTAATTTTAATTACCCAGTTTCTGAATAATTATTGAGTCTATTCTACACAATGATCTTTTCAAAACAATCTTAATCTCAAAACAAATCCTACAAAAGATTATAATTAAGATTAAAAAAGTACAAGAGTTTCTATAAAGTCAAGGAAATAGAATTTCAACATTTCTATTCATAATTTTGTTACAAAGCAGTGGATGTATTAAAGTCATAAATTTGATGAAAACCAAATTTCTAGGTGTCAATTTCTTTTTAAATCTTCTCTTATTAGATATTTAGGAAATACAGATTTTACCTATTCCAGATGACCCACACTTTAATAGTTGGATAATAAAGCATGGTCTCAGATTCTTTAGGGAAGTAACAAACTTCTTTCAAAAGTTATGAAGTCATGGGTCATAGCTTTGAAATGCTGAAGGTATCCTGAAGTGTTAAACTACTTGCTTGCCAGTTGAAATGTTTATCACAGTCCTATTTGAATATTCTGAGCCTTCATAATCAACATTAGTTTGAACTTCCAAAGGATTTGTAACACATAAAGTGTAATGAAGAAAGGAGTCATGAAGTAGTCATGAAATAGAAGACAAGAAATTGAAAGTTTTACAAGGAAAGAGGAAATGTATGTGTTGATGTGCTGGTGCAAAAACTACTCTACTTTTCTGTCTTTTACTTGAAGAGTAACATATTAAAATGAATAAACAGTAACTGAACTTAAAAAATAATTGTATATTGATCAAACAATGTAGTTATTAGAGTAAGGATAAAAAGTTAGCTCAAATGCATATAACTTTCTGAGTATACATATGATGACGAGACTGAAAACAGATTTTTTACTACAAATAGACAACAATATTTGATTTCCACTTCAAATAACTATAATAAAATGGTAATTTTTATTACAGATTTACAGAGACATTTAAATCTAGTTAATAAGTACATGTACATTTGAAAGACACACTAACATGTAGGTTGATCTGCATCTGATGAAATACGAGTATGAAAAGTTGATGTTTATGAATAATTGATGTATATGGATGTAACAATGAAATGAACTGATGTACGGTAAATGGTATGGATGTTGGATAAAGAAAAATTTCTATGTAACAATGAAATGAACCGATGTGCGGTAATGGGTATGGATGTTGAATAAAAGAAAAAATTCTACAGACAGTGAACATGTATGAATGAATGGAATGACATAGGTATGGAATAAGACATGATGTACTGTTTATGAAGCTAATCTAACAGATTCTACAATCCAATACCTCATTTGAATCTTGGACTATGTGCTCCAATAAAAGTGGATCGTAAGTCATCCTGTACAAGCGTTAAAGCACATACCAAAACCTTTCTGCTCCTTTTTTTCAATTGAATAGACCTTTGAGGTTGAAGAACCCTTCCAAAGGTACTTTTATACTGAAGATGGGTTTCTTTTCTAACCCATTAAAGACATTTTCAGTTTTATAGAAAATGTGCTCCAATAAAAGTGGATCGTAAGTCATCCTGTACAAGCATTAAAGCACATACAAAAACCTTTCCGCTTCTATTTTTTCATTTTATAGACCTTTGAGGTTGAAGAACCCTTTCAAAGGTACTATTATACTGAAGATGGGTTTCTTTTCTAACCCATTAAAGACATTTTCAGTTTTATAGAAAATGTACATATATCAGCAATGAGATTGAATGAAACCGTGTAAATTAACAAAATGAATGAAAGGTTCCTTTCATGACTTATATTCATTCCAAAGACTTTATCAGTCCAAGCAGTAAACATATACATGTAGACAAAAAGGTATTGGATTGTATCTTCAATATTTACCTAACTACGCTTTACAACTGCAATAAAATCCTGAAAATCACTGGGGGTTTTTCCCCTCAACTTCAAACTATATGGTCTAGAAAATCTACAATGTCTGCGAAAGCTGCACTTTTAATGGAACATCAGCGTCACTGCCCTGAACCCTTGACACAACAGGCACATTACTCACCAAGTTTGTTTTTCATTACCGTATGTCATATTCTGTCATTGTTTTAATACGTTGGGGACAATTATCTGATTTCACATTTCTTCCGAGGTAAAAACCATTAGATCGACCATAATTTGTATGGTTTTCTAGAATGACTTAGTATAATTATTTTAAACGTGGTGGTGGAGAATAGTTGTTTGTCACCTTCCCGTATTCAAACGTCATCATATGCATTATGTGGGCTACTCCAGTTTTGATCAAAGTGTGACTTCATTTCAAGTATAAATATTGAGATTCTTCAACATTTTGCATTTATGACCCATACTAAGAAACATGTACTTCAAAAATGGTCACAGAGCTTTTGTGACTCATGACCTTTGATCTGCATTAACTAGTTACCAGAAAAGGTGATACACATTCACTTTACTTGCCATATAGAAGTATTTATGAGTCTCTCAAAACTAATAACTAATATTTTTGTGAGCAGTAAACTTCTAATACTATTAAACCACCCCGAAAGTCATAAATGTCAGTTATATAACTAGCATTTGAATCCATATAGGCTGCAAATTGTTTTCACACAAATTCCTTGTTCATACCAAAAAACAAGACTTTGAAACTGTTTTTTAGCCAGCACAATTAATGCAAAAGATGTCATTCTACAGGAATGTGAATCTAAATATGGACCTTATGATAACTTGTATATCAGTCTGTAAGGCATTTGTCTGACTATTTCTCCACCATCACATTAAGAAATCACTTTGAAAGCATTGTACCTTCTCCTTCTTCAAGCACTTCATCCTCTTCGACTGAGAGATGGAAAATCGGTGGTCAATCGTCGGAATGCAAATGATAAAAAGATGACGTCAGGGCCGCCTTGCAATAATTAAAAACTTGGGATTGATAAGACAAAACTTGGGGAGGAGAAAGAATTAAAGGGGGGTGGAACTCGTTCCTTTGCATTTCCGTTTTGCTAGTTTTTGGTGCCACATTGTGCTGGTAATAAGGTGCCTTAGTTGCCGAAGCCGGGCCGCATAAGCATGTGCTAGTGAAAGTGATCACAAGGGGATTCGACAGGGGGTCTGAGGACTGATGGGAACATGAAGGGTAGGAATAAAATCATAATAATGAGTAAGGGAAATGAGGAGGGGGAAGGGAAGGGAGGTAACTGTTAGGGGCAAGACCGGAAAATGATGCCACATTTGCCTCGTTCAAAAAAGATAAAAAAATAAAACGTTGCCATTCTCTAAAAAAGCCCCTAGGATGAGTTCAGCACGGTGGATCATACTTCAACCGGCTGTTTAACAAGATTGCAGGATGCACATAACTTAAGCGTCGGAGTGCAGAAATTGCTCTTGCTAGTTAATCTGCACAATGGAAGGGGTGAAGCTAATGTTTGTGAAGTATACAAGTGGATGTATGAGTGACGTTACAGTGGTGTTTTGGGAACAAACATACAATCTGACATGTTTTTGGAATGTGTTTAATTCACAAATAGAGTATCAAAATATAAGGTAGATGAACAGACAAAGAGATAATAATCTTACAAACGTCTCATGACGAGTTTTAGGTTTATTTCTAAAAGAAGTACGATCTTCTCTTTAGTAAATCAATTTTTCCTCTGGCAAAATATACAAGAGACAGCTGCTACTTCATAGAAAAGTTCACTTTCATCAAAAATTCTCTATTGCAGTTAAATACCCTAATTTTTCTTGGAAGTTAGAGGACATTGTTTCTTCTCCTTTTCAGACACAGAGAAACATCTTCCTTCTCTACTTATCACTGAAATATTGTGATGATATATAATAACTGCCCATGGAGAAACATTTTACCTTCTAAAGCCCCCCCCCCCCCCCACCCCTGAAAATTTGATAGAATGAAAGGTGAACACTATCTTATTTCTTTTATTGATACTGTACGAGTAGAGTTTAGATTTTTTTTAAGGGGATGATTTTGCTCTGCATTGCTTGACACACTTTGGTTTAAAAAGAACAATGCCTTCCATCACAGCAATTTCACATAGCCGGGCTGACAAAAAGCTGAAAAGGAAAGATCTCTTTTAGAAAAAGAAAAAGAAATTCACCAGCAAATTAGAAGAAAAAAGCACTGAAAGAGGAGCAAGAACAACAATTCTTTTTTGAACAGATTAACTCCATCAACTCCCAAAACTACCAGTTATTATCTAAGGTGAATAGGACAAACTCTCACAACAACAACAAAAGCTGAATGTTATTCAAAAACAGACTTCAATCAATTAGCTCCCTCAATTGATGAACTCCACTTCTGTCCTGACCGAACATGTACACATTGGATGTTTAGAAATTAGGATGATGGTTTTGTTATTTTACAGGGGATATTACTTTTGTGACGATAAATATATATTGTTTCCAGGCAGTAGTGTACGGGAGACGGGTAATTGCGTGTAACTGATATTGGGATGATCGTTGTTAGGCTTTGAAATTATTAAAAAGCACAAAAATATTGACAAGGAAAAAAATGAGTTGAGAATTGTGTTGTGAGGATATATATATTTATATGAATGATACAAGTGTATAGCTGTGCACAATGGTGTATTTGAAGAAGTATATGTATATATATACTGAAGAAAGAGAAACAAGGAATGTATCTAAATAATTGATGACTTCTACTCGGCGAGGGTGCATTAATTAATTCACACTCAATGCACACAATCAGACTTATTATAAACAAAGAACATCAAAACATCAAAACATGTATTACATATTATCAAGGTTTGTACATTGGAATAATTAACATCTTTCATATTTCCTTTCGGATTCTGTATCAAAACATATATTAATATAAATATATTATTTGAAAACTTTTAGTGAAAGACAATTTATATAATTTGATATCAATACAACAATAGATTTGAAATATTATTCATTCAGACTTTCTTGGTGTTATTTTTTGACAAAAATTGGTATTGAATGTTCCAGGTTTTGAACTAGAAGCGTGAATAGACATATAGCCTGAATTTTTTTTTTTTTAAATAATTATATGGAATCTTGTAAGTTTATCCATTAGCAGCAAATTGTCTTCCAAATAAATGTTGTGCTAATCAAAATCAAAGTCAACTACTCATACAAGTATAAGAAATCTTACTCCAAATATATACAATGTATTAGGATTACCACATAATTTAATTCATTCTAATAGTTTTCTTTAGAACTCACACATTATGGTATAAGTTATAAAGACAATATAATATATATATATTTCATATTGTTGTATATAACCCTAGACCCCAAAAGATCAGATTATTGGATATTTTGAAATAATGACTTTGCAGTTGTTGGTTTAAGTAACAAAATACTGATGCTGTCATTCAATTATTTCTGTCAGACTTTGGATAGTTTAAGGAAAATATTCTCCAATCATGTATACTGCTAAAATC
This sequence comes from Strongylocentrotus droebachiensis, assembly GCA_035222895.1. NCBI lineage: Eukaryota > Metazoa > Echinodermata > Echinoidea > Camarodonta > Strongylocentrotidae > Strongylocentrotus > Strongylocentrotus droebachiensis. The sequence goes on along the minus strand of JAVYIG010002259.1, from coordinate 45,462 downwards.
AGACTGTGTACGGTATACAATTTGGGAAAGTTCTTTTTATATAGTTTTATGGAATATGTTTCCATTTTCCATTGATCACATATAATGCTTGGATAAAACTGCACTTACTTGCTAATATATTCATGAATTGAAGCAAAATCATAACTGGGGTGGTATTCTGAAAACAATGTTATCTTCTATGTTAGTAAAACAATATTATTTGTCATAACAAATCAAATTTAGGAAAGGTCATTAGTTAATGTCTCACAGAGCTGGCGTCATTTACATTAGGTAAAAAAAAAAGATATCTGCGCACGCACCAACGGTAGGTGTTAAGTCCGCAAAGAATTTCAGTTTGTTATGACAATAAAACATTGTTTTCCCTCACATAAAAGATTTGTTTGCACGTGTGTACATATAAACTTGTTTTAAACCTAATGACTCTTGAATTCTCTTACCCTTGGCTCAATTCTGAGCCCACCAAGTCCCATTAGACTATGGATTTAGATCTAAATGATAAGCCATGCTGGTATGTTATATTTCAATGTTATCTCATTCTTTCTGGAAATGTTCTTGAGCTTTTGCTCTGGAGTAATTTTTTATTTTACTGATAACTGAAAACAAGAGAAGAAGCAAATAGCAAATAAGGAACAGTTAACCATGGTTGTAATTTATGACTCCCCCCCCCCCCACCACAAAAAATGAAAAGAAAAGTAAAATGATAAAATTGTTTAAAAAACCTCTAGTCTACTAATATGTGATAGCTTTCGATCTTGGAGCATCAGTAGTTTAGCTTTACTCACCAGTACTCAAAAGATCCATTTAGCTATTGCCCTGTGCCGATCATTCAGATAAATCTGAACTTTAAAAAATAAAACCATATCACCGCAACACCTATGTTGGCTACTCCATGTGTGTGTGTGTGTGTGTGGGTGCGTAATCGTGTGTCACTTCTTCATGTGTATTCCTCAAATGGACACCAACACCGCAAACCTCACTATTTCAAAGAAATTCAATAATCTGATTACGATCTCAGCAAATTCAAACTAATCCAAAACCACTCTTCAGGAATTATAATCTTCCTTCACTACGTTCAGGAGTCTTAGGAGGGCGGGGAGAGGTAACTTTTTGGGGTGAGTGGAGGAGGAGGGGGGTGTAGATCAAGGGTGGGGCTGGTGTACAGTACTTACGTGTCACCATGAGGGAGAAAGCACGCTCGTCCTTGCCGTGCTGGTTCTCAAGCTTGCAAGAGAACTTGCCGGTGTCCATGGAGTCAGACTTCTTGATCTCCAGTGAGTGGACTCCGGTCTTCTCATTGTATTTCATCTGCAACAGGGAAGGGCGGGGTAGCCAATATAATCAACATATTGGCAACAATCTTCCAGAATCTATCAGGTGATAAATGCCACCCAATTGTAATGCTGTACATGATATATATTTACTATTAAAGAGCTTGTCTTCATTCTTAATTCAAAAATGTGTTCACGCGAACGATGTGACGATCCTAACAAGTGTTATCTTGTATCGAGATAAACGATGACACATGAAATCATCATCACAAATCTGTCTCGTGAATTTTCTATTACGCTGAATAATGTAAGCTTGGCAATGTTCATTACAAAGCAAAGTAACGTTGATTCAGGTTTTATTCTTGACCAAGTGATTTAAGGAAGCCTATGGATGTATTGAGTCCCTAATGTTATCATCTTTATCCTCCAAAATAAGGTCATTCCTCATATTAAATGGGAATCATTTCCATGAAATAAGGTAATTCCTCCAAAATGGAAATCTTTCATCCAAAATCCTTTAAAATGGGAATCATTCCTTACAAAATGGGAATCATTCATCCAATATGGGAATGGTTGGCAGCTCTGTTGAAAGGACACAGCAGCATACTTACAGCATATCTTCCTTTGAATCCATCTTTGATCTCATTCTTGCCTTTAAACCATTTGACGGTTGGGGTAGGCTCACCAGCAACCAAGGCTTCAAACTTTACAGTCTGACCTGTAAGGTGGAGGTACAGATGGAATAAGAGAAGAAAAAATAATCATCTTCATTTTCATGATAGGCAGCATAGCCCTTTGAACATTACCAAAGAAGAAGAATAAAATTGATTGATATTTAATATAACTTAGCTACTATGCATACTGAATATACATTGCTCCGCTTCAGTGAAAAATCCACAATAGGTACAGGTAAAAAATTATTACCGGTACTGTGAATGACTTGCCTAAGTAAGCAAGTGAACTAACACACTAATGTCATGTCATAAAGAGGACAGTTATAAACATTTTGCAGTCCAGTATGTGAAGACAAAGTAAGATGTTAACTCTTTATTTTATCTCATAATGAAGGAATGCAAATAAAAATAGTATAAAAAGGGACATGTTGCTGAAAAGGCTATGAAACAATAAGCTATCATTAGCATTCTTTACAGATATACTATTACCCTGGTCGTTGGATTCAATACCCGCACAATCTCCACTCCCTGGGGAGCATTCCAGCCAGGCGTTACTTGACGCTCAATAACTGTTTGACCAACAATGACGATCGCATCCTACCAGGTACCCATTTAACAACTGATATCTGATAACGGTTGTGTTTCAATTACTTGATGGTAAACTATAACTGCACTACCACCGCAATTACATCATGCATTTTATAGTATATTTCTGTTTGCAAGGAACACTAACAACTTTAAAATATAGATCTAAATATACAGCATATATATGGTTTTAAAAGAATGTTAAATGAATAATTCAAATATGTATATATATATTAACCCCTTGACTCCTGAATTCTCTCATTCTCATAGGTTTTAAGGCCCGGTCACACAGCCCTCCACGGGCGTATCGCGGCCGAATCACGGCCCAAAATTTCTGCCCGTGAAGCAGACGCTGTTGGACGCTTTGAGGTCGCGATAAAGACGCGATACAGCCGTACTTTACCCGTCGTTACACGCGGTAAGAAATTCACACGCGGTTGGCCGCGCGAAAAAGTTTTGGGCTGCCCAAAAATTTAGACCGCGGGTAATCGCGGGCGGTACACGTGGTACACGTGGTACACACGCGGTAAAGACGCGGTACAGACGCGGAAACGAACGTGCTAGGACGTGCTACGGCCGCGGTTAAGACGTGGTTACACGCGGAATTGGACGCGAAATTCTAGCGGGTAATCGCGGGTGGAGCACGGTCATAGCATTTTTGTTCCGCGTCTGTACCGCGTTGTTATCACGTGCATTAGCGTGTGTACCGCGTGTAAGCGTGGTAGGCCGCGGTACCGCCGCGCTTCACCCGCGATAAGGACGCGGAACAGTTGCCGGCGTCTGTTCCGCGGGCATACCACGGGTAAACCGCGGGTAAGCCAATTTTGCACATTTTCCACCACGGGCAACCGCGGGCAAAAAAAAAAATCGCGAAATTTTACCCGCGATACAGACGCGAAAGGCTGTGTGACCGGGCCTTTAGACAGAAACCACCAAGTACTCTAAGGAAGTGGGTTAAAGCCCCAATGCACTACTTATAGCTACTTGCGCCTCTATATAGCAAACAATGCCTAATCGGCGCCTGTTGGTCCCCCATGATCCCTTTTTTCTTATGTTGATTGAGAGTTGATTTGATGAGATAACCACCTGTCAGTGACCTTGCAGGGAGATCTAATCCGCCCTGGCCAAACTAATACAGACAGACTTTAAGATACACTTACCCTCAGGACTGGAACATTTGCTGGGTGTCTCCACGAAGTAGGGAGAGATGTCGACTGGTCCCTTGCCCCCTTTCTTCCTCTTTCCTGCAAGGCAGAGTCAGTGGAATAGTGTTAAAGTGGTATTCAACATGATGAGTAATACAGGGAACATCTGGTTCTTGTAAGTGATGGGTTAGGTGGATAAAACACGGCATTATATTCAGATGTAGCTATGTATTGCTAGTTACTGGGGGGGGGGGTTCTTATCGAAAGACACAAAATCCATTTTTTGATATACCAGACAATCAAATCAACTTAAAATTTGGTATTGATTCATCAATGTGTATTCCTTTGGGAATCAACTGTCTTTGAAATTTCTGGAAAGAAAAGGTTTATATCTTTATTAAACTTGAAACCCACATATATTTCAAGAAATATTTATCCTAGTGATATGAAGTCATCCTACAAAATTTTCACATAAAAATATCTTTATAACTATGTACTCTCAACTACTACACAACAGAAGTATACATTCTTACATAAAAATACTGAAAATAAATGAAAAATATCAACACAGCAATGAAACATGCAAAGCAAACTGAAAAATCATATTACACATAGTCATGATGAATTTGATGTGCATGAATAAATTACATTAAACAGGTATTTAAAAAAAATTCTTTGTGAAAAATATTTTGTTCAAATGGTCTCCCAAATTAGAAGTAAGATTAAAAATTCAAAACAGAAGGTAAACTATTTCGCACCAAGTGATTTGCTGGGTAAGAGAATAAAAACTTCAGGAAATGATTGAATTCAAAGTAAAACAACTTTTGAAAAAGTCTTGAAATATGAATCAATAAGTGTGGTGATCTATAGCTTTTTAATTCTCTCTTGAATTTAGAACTTATATCTAACAAGATGGAAATAAAGAAATAAGTGAAATGAAGAGGAATGAAAGGCTACAGCTTGAAATACTGTAAAATTAATAATTATATGAAAAGTATAGAATATCAATATTTTCAAAACGTTCATAAAAATAAAAACAAATCAATACTATATGCAAAAAATTATTATTATTATCACCATTTTAATTATTATTATCATCATAATTATTGTCACTATAATTATTATTATTATTATCATCATTATCAATATTTTTATCATTATTATCATTATTATTATCAATGAAATGATTTATGCCAAAAATTGTGAGGTGCAATGAATAACATTGAATAGGGGATAACAAATTCTCTCTTTTTTCTCTTTCAACTAGCAAAACTGACAGCAAAATGTCTTGTTGGGGATGGCAATTCAATGATGGCTCGTGCAAACTTGTTCTGGAAAAAAGGGATCTTGTAGTTATCTATAAGGACTCAGATTAATCATTATAGTCAAACAGGTCTACTGCACATCTTTCCACTCTGTATAAATGGAATATCTCTCAAGACTTCAGAAGACTCTTATGACTTGCGATTATTCTATGTCTTTATGATATCTGAAGCAAAAGGGGAACAAAAATGCAGTGTGCTACCAGACAAAGGTTCTATCTAACTTCTACCCCGAATTGTGCAATATCTAAGGTTTTCTACATATGAAGAGTTCAAGTCCAAAAGGAGCTAATTCCATTTTTGTAACTTCAGAGAAAAAAAAAAATTGTTTACCACAGATCTTGTACAGGCCTCTATGTAAAAGTGATATTAAAAGGTGCATTTTTTCATAATTGCTCCAAACATTTAGGTAAATACTTTTGTTGAAAAACGGGTACTGATGTAAACAATGTTCTGATATCAATAACTCAATTTTCATCAAAAATGGATTTAGCTCCTTTTGAAATTAAACTCTTCATATACAGGTGAGGCAAAGGTGGAGGAAATACACGGTGCAATAACGCCAAATACCCTGTCTACAATAAAACAAAATCAGTACAATATGTGTGGTCTTCTAAAGAGGGTGCTAATTTACTAAGTGCTACCTCGTCACTGACATGCTGGCAATGTGCTAAAGCTGGATACCTAATGCCTGTTTACTATTACAGGGCATGTACTTAACTAAATTAGACTAATGGACAAGTCAAAGGTACTTTGTTGTTTGGTGCTCCATGTGTTAAAAATATCATGGTTCTATGAATATAACTGACACCAACAGTATCACTCTCACTCTCCTTGACGTTTGGACAGAATCAATCTTGATTTGGACTTGCAAATTACGACAGTCATCAGATATAGTAAAATCTTAGAAGTGGTCTGCAATGCTTGAGACAAAATAGCTTGGACCTGTCCTAATTTAAATTATACAAAATGTTTATCAACTGTAATTCTACTACTACAATATTCCCTCTCATGCAGCTTTGAGGCAAAATCTATAGCAAAATCTAAGGGAAATTCTTCAGCTAGCAGGAAAGCGTAAATCAGGGCAAGGTGGCTTGGTGCAGAAAATAATGAAATAGGCGTGGGAGTGCATCGTCATGGTAACAAGCAGCAAGGCAAAGAATAAAAGGGCTTTTTGGGCGTCACCTTCCATTCCTTCCAACTGTTCTCCTGGTCTCTGTTGTAGAGGGGCAATGTCTGACCCCTCTGTGGTTGAAGGGGTGTGTTAGAAACATTCATTGATCAGAATACATATAATACAGAATGGAAATAAAGATTTCAGAAGGTATCAATCAACTTGAAGTTTATACAGATTTAGAGGCAAAGGGTAACAGTGAGAAACGCCAGTTAGTTAAAACTCGGTTCAGGTATACTGCTGAATGTTCAGAAAAGCTGGGAGTTTCAATATAAATGAACAATGTACTGTTTATGAAAATTATAAAAATACAGTGTTTATGTTTTTTGATAAATTCAGCATAAATTTTTTATCTTTAGATATTTTGATACTTACAAACTGAAAGATCAATTATTTCTGGTGGCCAAGCTTTTCATCCCTATTGAAGTAAACTTGTAACTTTTAATATATTCTGAGCTTCACAATATGACCCTGTGCCTCTAAAATAAACATTAGACTACAACATAAAGTTTGTTTTGTTTGAACAGAAAGTGTATAGTGAGTTAGGTTTTTAACAGTATAATTACAAACAGCACAATTACAAAAAAAAGGTTATCTTTCAACCTCAAGTTTTTCTGCAAATAAAAGAATGATCATGGTTTAGTACTGATGAACACATGGATTTATATAATTTCATGAATGAAAATACACATGTTGAGTACACACTGTAATGGTAGTATAAAACTATCTGTAAATGAAAGACGTATATACTCTACAGTTTGAAGTGAAAGCTTACATCTGTGAAATTCTAGGTTTCTACACTAATTCTGCAAAAAATGATTATTGGTATGTAGGATATATTGTAGATTAATGCTCTCCTAATAGACTACATATATCTTTCTTAAAACTCATTCCTATGCCCACTTGCTTTTAAACTTGGTAAACATTCTTTCATATCTCTATGAAGGAATTATATTCTTTTCAAAATAAAATCCTAAATTTTCTATTTTTTTTTATTACAAGATAATTTGTAAATCCATCATGAACACAATTTAAAATCATAGTAAAATTTCAAAATGCATTGTGATTTTATCACAGATACGATGTGTTTGCTATTGAAAGGAAAAAAACTATTGAAAGTATTGCACTTTTCCCTAATCAAATATTGTTCACATTATCAAATAACAACATTTCAAGAACACCTACGCATGTTATCTTTTAGTACCTTTTGACTGCATTTCTAAATAATCTTTAGGTCTTTAGAAGATGGGTCATCTATACAAAAATTACATGAAAACATACCCAATTTGATTGAGTACAATGATTAGTAATAAGCTTCTTGTCAAAAGGACCTAAATAAGCATGGGATTAAATTGAAGTTAGTTGCTGATCGAATTGATTCTATTAAAACTGTTAGTTGTAACTCAGTAAGAATAAGATAAACCTGACAAACAATGTTTATGGATCGTGTTGAATTGAAACTTACTATATTCTTCCCTAGTCAAGCCTGTATTGCCTTTTATATTGTATGGACAAAAACATATTTGTAAGCTGACATATTATACAAAATTTGCTGTACCGTAAATCGTTACTCAAACTGATTACTGTTTGGCCAAGTATACATCATTTATAAAGCATTTAAATTTTTACTTTGTTACATGCATAATAATAGCAAAAAATAAATTATTTTCTTGTATATTAAGCTCAATGGTATCATTATTACCCAATATTTTAATGGTATTTAAAAATGCATATATATGAAGCCTTTGCATGTCTGGGTGTGCCAAAAAAAGACATTTCAGCAACAGCTATTATTGCAGCCTTTAAGAACTAAACAGTCATTTGCCATTCAGGTTAGGGAAAAATTTGAATACGGTAAGTTGATAATTGACCTTTTCACAGCCATTTCAATGGTGTGGTAATCAAAGCAGTAGTTGTAAAGGGTAAAGTAGGCAATAAAAGATATACAATAAGCATTATAATTACACTGTTATATGCTTTTACTTCCAGGCAGTATCACATTACCGTAATCATTGTCATTTCCTCAATAGATTTATGTTAAAATGAAAAATTACATCTAAACATCCCATCTTGTTAAGAATTTAGTACTTTTATATGTAATAGCAATTCTTATGGAATTTCAAATTGGTATTTAAATAGATGCCCATTAATAAGGAAAGTTAATGATTTTTTTTTAAATCAAAACAGGAATGTCAATATTGTATGCTTGTTTTACATTTCATTTCTTTGAAATAGCTTATAAACTGTATATTACCTATATTTCTATTGTATACTCAGAATAAAATACTGCTTTTATAAGAAGTTACTAATGAAAATCGTAAAGAGGGATTAAGAGAAAAAATTAAAAAGAAAGCGTAACAAAAGGTTTTCATTACAATATAGAGAGAGAGAGATAATGATAGTTATAGAGAGAGGTGATGAGGAGAAACAGTGCCTAAAGAGAGAGAAAGAGAATGAGAGAGGTAGAGAAATAGTTCTCTTGTGAGCATACCTGCAAACTCCCAGTCTGCACTGTCCTCCAAACCTTCTGTTGCTCTGGAGCCGATCTCCCCTTCGACCCCTCCTCTCCCTCCTGGTGGGGCTGACTCTACATCTTGCTGACCGGTCGAGGTGATGGCCTCCTCCACCGGCTGCTTCTTACTGCACAGATGTGAAAAAAAATACAACGATGCATCTGATAATAGATTGCTTTTGATATAAACAGGTACTTTAAGGAGTACTTATTCTCTTCAGGTTGCACCCATCATTTCACTGTGTTCAATTTAATACCTTTTTTAATTATAAATTTTAGCTTACTGTATTTTTGTTTTGAGTGGTTTTTACATCCACTTTGTTATTAATAAGTTATTTTCTTCTTCCATATTCCCTAATTCTTGAATTCTGTTTATCCTGCCTATTTATTTGGCCTCTGCCCCTCAATTCACTATATGAGCATATCATTTGTATATTGTGTATTATTATACTTCAATAAATATTTTGAAGATTTCCTACAAGAAGAGCAAAGTTTTGGCATACAAAAAAAAGAATCAAGGGTCTAGACCTGATAAGTTCTTCTGTAAATATAAACTTTTTCAAAAAGTATAAAAGGTTTTAATAGATTTCATACATACCCTGGCTTGCTCTTGCCTGGTTCCAGTGAGTCTGTAAACAAATAAATAATTAGGAAATGTAAGTGAGAACAATTCACAATATATTTCTGTAATTAAAAATGTTCCCTAAATCTGCTATTGACTATAGCTTTCACAATTCATTACTTGGACTGTGGTACATATTCATTATTCTCCTACGAGAATGATTACTTAACTCTATGACATTCCCTGTTTTTCCTCTACAGCTTCCACATCACACCTTCACAAGAATTGGGGACACAGACGAATCCTGCAGGATTAGAAGCCACAACCTTGAAGTCTCATGTTTCTTCTGGGAGCACATCCATGAGTTCCCTCCAATATACTGCCACTAATACCTCTACCACTACTACCACTGCAACATGTACAACCTCCACTACCACTTCTACCTTACCCTTATAGGTGTCATGATTGCTACCATCACCACTACTACCACTCTTCCGACCACCACTACTACCACTCTTCTGACCACCACCACCACCACCACCATCACAACTACCTCTACCACTCAACTGCAACTATTACTTCTACCACTTACACTGTGACCCACACTATCAACATCGTCCTCTTCAACTTCTATTCTCGTCCACTAGTGCTACAACTTTTTTCCTTACTTCTACCACATCTCACCTTCAACAAACACTGCGGCAATGGACTTGGTCTCTCCTGCAGGATTAGAAGCCACAACCTTGAAGTTTAATGTATCTTCTGAGAGCACATCCATGAGTTCCCCCCAATATACTGCAACTATTACCTCTACCACTACTACTGCAACATCTACAAAATCTACAAGCTCCACTACCACTACTACCTTACCCTTATAGCTGCCATGATCGCTACCATCGCCACTACTACCACTCTTCTGACTACCACCACCACCACCACTACCTCTACCACTTACACTGTGACTCACACTATCAACATTGTCCTCTTCAACTTCTATTCTCATTCCCTAGTGGTACAGTTCCCAATTTTTTTCCCCTACTCCTACCACATCTCACCTTCAACAAACACTGCGGCGAAAGACTTGGGGTGCGTTCAATCGAATTTTCGAAGCTAGAATCACAAACATGAATCACAAATCAAAACGCCGTTACAAAAAACAAGTTCACTGCAGTTAGCGTTCAAGCGATTTTTCATCAACGCTGATTCTAGCTCATTTCGAGCCCAGCCACTGCGCGTCACACTCGCAGTTTAACCCAGGAAGTATAGGTCAACTACGGCGCGCGCTTTTTGGAATTATTTATGGCCGACTGTCGACTGCTGTTTTGAGCGTAGATCGCAATAATAAAACAAAGAATGAGAAGGTGATAGAAGGAAGAAACAAAAAATAACATAAGGAAAGACAGAAAGAAAAAGTGATAGAGTTATTAAAACAAAGAATAGCGTAAGAGAAGGTGATATAAGGAAGAAACAAAGAATGACATAAGGAAAGGCAGAAAGAGAAAGTGACAGAATGCTTAAAATAAAGAATTACATAAGAAAGGAGATATAAGTAAAACACAAAGAATAACATGAGAATAGAAGGAAGAAACAAAGAATAACAAAAGAGAAAGTGATAGAATTATAAAAATAAAGAATAACATAAGAGAAGGTGATAGAAGGAAAAAAACAAAAAATAACATAAGAATAGAAGGAAGGAACAAAGAATAACATAAGGAAAGACAGAAAGAGAAAAAGCATGGTATAGTTTACGCAAATTGCATAAAAAGCAGGCGCGCGGTTTTTGCCCAAACAGGAACAGGCTCCGTCATACAATCATGATTGACAACTCCGTCCGTTCAATCGAATTTTAGCGACCGTGATTCTACAGAATCATGATACAAAACTCATCTTTTTTAGCGTTTCATGTTTGTGTTTTCAAACACGTTTATTTTTACGACCGACGAAAAAAATTGCTTGAACGCATTGCGTTTTAAACTAACGTCTTTAGAAACCGTGATTCTAGGGTGAAAAAGTGTAGATTAAACGCACCCTTGGTCTCTCCTGCAGGATTAGAAGCCACGATGCTGTAGTCTCCTGTATCTTCTGGAAGCACATCCATGAGTTCCCTCCACCCCCCCCCCCAAATATACTGCCATTATTACCTCTGCTACTACTACCACTGCAACATTTACAACATCTACAACCTCCACTACCAGTACTACCTTACCCTTATAGCCGCATGATCGCTACCATTACCACTACTGCCACTATTCTGACTACCACCACCACCACCACTACCTATACCTATACCACTCAACAGCAACCATTACTTATACCACTTACACTTTGACTCACACTATCAACATTGCCTCTTCAACTTCTATTCTTGTCCACTAGTGCTACAATCTTTGTCCTTACTTCTACCACATCTCACCTTCAACAAACACTGCGGACATAGACTTGGCCTCTCCTGCAGAATTAGGATTAGTCTCCCGTATCTTCCGGGAGAACGTCCACGAGATCCAACCCCCCCCCCCCCCCCAATATACTGCCACTATTACCTCTACTACTACTACTACTACCACTGCAACATCTACAATATTTACAACCCCCACCACCACCATTACTCCTACCACTCAACAGCAACCATTACTTCTACCACCTCTCACCTTCAACAAACACTGCAGCAATAGACTTGGTCTCTCCTGCAGGATTGGAAGCCACGATGCTGTAGTCTCCTGTATCTTCAGGGAGCACGTCCAGGATATCCAGGAGGTAGAGATCACCGGCCTGGCTCATCCTAATCTCCTTTGATTCCTTGACTTCTTTGCCATCTCTGAAAGTAAACGAGCACGTCCAAATATTCAAAATTGTCATCATTGTTTTACCGGTAATGACTTATAACTAAAATGGTTCCTGTTCAGCTTTAAATGGTAAAACAAAATATGTATCAGTCCAAAGATGTTGTTGATTCATGAAAATTTTCATTTTTCAAACAAAGGAATACAAAAGATTCCGGGACAACTATACATCGAATCGGACAAATTCTTGGACAACAACCCACCCATCCCCCTTCCAATACAGCGAATATCTTATATTTCTAGTCCAATTTCCTCAATCTCTCACTCATTTTCTCTTTCCTACACAAGAAAGGTTCATTCTCAATTGGCTTTTTGATTGAAATCATCACTTAGTTTGGAAAGAACGAGACATTAACTCACTTGTACCACGTGACCTTGGTCGGGCTGCCGGTGATCTTGACCCGAAGACTGACACGGCTGCCGTCTTTCACATCCTGTGGGGTCAACATACACGCTCAGGGGTCACAACAAAGGAAGGGTGTCGGGGGGGGGGCACATCAAAAACAATCTCATGACACCAGTAGGTCTGATTTGCAAAATGCTCGGTATTGTCTCATGAAGTATCAGCTGACATGTTAATTCAAATGTCATTAAGATCTTTGTTTCAAGCCAATGTCGTCTAATGAAGTAAAGGCCAACAGGTAAATTTTAAGGTATTAGATTTTGTTTCAAATATTTATAGACAATCATGATCAATTGCTGCAATCAGAGGAAAAGTCAATTTGATATTCACTTACTTTCTTAACAATTTTTTTAATGATTTTTTTTTTTTTTTTTAATTGAAAAGATATTTTGTCATGAAAAGTTGGTGAGAAATCATATGCCAAAATTATCTAAGATGATTTAAACAGAGAATGTTGAGCATATGCAAATCACCTCTACTAGATCATGCCTTGCATGGTTGAATATCAAAGGAATTTCAACCCGATGGAATGTGGAAGAGATGTAAATGTGAGGGCCACCAAGAAAAATATGTTGGGCAAACACATGGTACATACCACTTAAACTAAATGAATTTATACATGAATCAAATGAATTATGCAATTTTATTTTAAAATGATATTTATATTTGATAGGAATATGACTAGGATATGTGGACTTATATGGGTAACAGCAAATGTATGATGAAAAACTTTAAAAAGGACAGTGGACAATAAATATGTTTCTTGATTGTAAGGGTTCATACAAGGCAAATGATACTAAATCAGGGGGAAGATATGTGGTTGGATTGATATGAATCAAGATTATACTCTCACTTCAAATCCAAGATGGTATATTGATACAAACATGTAGTATATGTGCTGGAATATGATCAATTTAATTAATATTTATGCAACTTGAAATTATCATATCATCATACATTGTATTTACACTACTAGAACTTTGATAGCTCATGTACTTCAAATGATACTTTTCTTGCTGGGGTATTCAATCTTTTTTCCTCTGCAACAACATGCTAATGATAATTTCATATATATAGATATATATCTATCATGGAATGAAGTATGGGACATGCCGATGATGAAGTTTGTCGGGGATCACTTGTGCCATACACGTGCCAAGCCCCTCAATCACGAGGCTTGGGAACCACCGTAGGGCCTTTAAAAAAAAATGTTGTATTTCCCTTTAAGACTGACCCAAAAATCGTGAAATCAACGGTCGGCTTTAAAAAAAAGTTTTTTAAAGTTTTTTTTACAGTGTTTTAGAGGAAAAAAATATTAAAGCATTCAAAACTGAGAAATATTAGCAAAAAGAGGGAGTTAACAAAAAATTTAAAAAAATAAAAATTCTGACCAACCAACCCATGTTTTGGTACCTAATGGGCAATTCAACATCTTTTTTTTTTTTAGGCCTAGCGTAAACATGTATATGGGCGCACAAATGACCCCCTTCTCATCCTACAGGAGGTGAGACAGACCTGGTCCTTGAGCTCTTCAATGACCACCGGTTTCACAGCTGGGGCGGCCTCTTCAATGAGCGGAGTGACTTCCTCGGGGCCCTCGCTTGAGACCTCGATCTGTTGGTCAAGCTGACCACCGAGCTGGAGAGCCTTGCCAAATTCGCCAAGGTCTAGCTCGATGAGAGGTGCCCCGAAGTCAATCTGCATTGAGGGCTCCACCACCGGGTTCAGGGTGAACTTCTTGGGACCAAACTTGGATCCAGGAGCTGATAGATTGGAGCAAGAGAAAAAAAGTGACAAAATTAGGCGTTGTTCAGTTATGACAGTTAATATTTATTCAGATACAAAATCATGGATAACCTCATACAGAAATATTTATAACAAGCACCTCATCACATGTTTAAATGAGATCAAATTAGGCCATAAAAAAAAGATGTTGTTTTGCCCTTTGTGACCCACCCAACAATCTTGAATCCTGAACACTATCACTTGTGCGTAGGCTTTAAGATTAATGTAAGGGTACCTCAAAATGTTAAAGGGATACCATATGTATAAGTGTTCCGCATCAAAGGCTACATTTTTATCAAGTAAATCTTAGTACGGATAAATTCCAGTAAATTCAACTGACCTTGGTCAAACTTGAGGTTGATGGTGGAAGTGGCTTTGCCCTTCTCGTTCTCTGCAACCACAATGTAGCTTCCTGAGTCAATGTTGGATGAGTTGTTCACCTCCAGAGTCAGCATGTACACTTTACCTGCAGAGCAAATCAAGTGAGATCAAACACAAGTTGAGAGTCATAGTACTTTCACGAAATCCAGAAATCCTTGATATCCTTTCATAATTATGTATTTCTGTAAGTTTCAATATTAATATGAAGACCATATGGAGATATCAAATACAGGGTCAGGATTAAATCTTTACCTGTAGAGGAACTTGAAATATTTGTGTCATCAAATTAAAGCTTGTCAACAAAAGCCACATATGCAAGGTTCGAAACTTCTTAAAGGGATCATTAGCATTAACCCAATGGACAATCAGCATGTGAAGATTCGTGCTATCACTCTCAAAGTTTGGCATCTTAATATTCCACAACAACTCTTAAATAATAATAATAATAATAATAATATTTAATTTTTATATAGCGCTTAATACAAATGTCTCTAAGTGCTTTACAAATATACTATTAGTTTTATAAAGACCATTGAAGCTAAATCTTGAACGGTACAAAACTGATTGGTCTGTACTTGCATCATTTTTGCATCATTCCTTGATCCACTGATTGTCAAATAAATGAATTACTTAAAGACATCTTTCTAACCTAACAAGATGATGTGTAGTAAACGTATACATAAATGCTGCTTCGGGAGAGAAAAGAAACACTGATCATGAAAAAACATAAAAGGTGGTCTCTTTGGACAGGTTGGTCTTTTTGCACATGTTGATTGTTCATGTCTACTGCCTCGCTCGGGGGACCTCAATATTTTAAGGTGACAAACGTGACATTCTTTTGGTAACAATTTAATTTGTTTGCTGTTTTTTTGCTATTTTTGCTTGTTTCACTTTGTATATCATCTTATATTAAGGCCTTCTTTCCCACCTATTATTATTGTTGGACCTCCTTCACCATTGCAATCACTTCATTTGAATGTAAGTTTTTATTTAGAGGAACCTATAATCTACAAAATACCGGTAAGCTTTTTTAAATAGGTTCCTCACATTTCACACTATATAACCTATATATTTAAAACAATTAATTTCGACATCTTTACAAAAACTTAATTATATAATGTCATACTTTGAGTATATTTCATATTATGTTATAATTTTGTCATTTATGTGAATTCTGTTTTGTGAAATAATCTTGAAAAACTTGAAACTTGAAACTCACCCTTCTGTTGTGACCTCATCCTGTACTTCTTGTCCTCCTTGATCTCCCTGTCGTTGTACTGCCACTTGATGCCAGGTTTGGGTTCTCCCATCAGCTTGACCTCAAAGACGACCCTTTTACCCTGGTCCTCCTGCTTGATGGTGGGCTTCTCGATGAAGGTGGGTGCGCCCTCTTTGCTGGCGTCTTTGACTGGAGGAATAAGGAATGAAAGAAGTTTATTTGCATATTTGTTATTGAGATTCGAAAGGCTCCAATTACAAGCTAAATAGAATACAACTGAATCAGTTACAAATGGAGAAATCGTTGTAACAAATATATATGGTCGCGTCTGACTTTTTATAAAAACTGATATTCCTTCTAAAATGACCAATTTTACTGAATCAGTGTGAACTCTATGGAAGTTTTACTCCTTTTCCCATTACATGCATGTGTGGATTTACACTAAGGGAAATAAGAAAAGTAACTTCAAAGTATTCTTGTACTCTGAAGGAACAATTGGCTAAAGAATTTCAGTAAAAAGACAAAGTGTGATCGATTGTAAGCTCCTCTTCTGAGTCTGCGTTTCCTGTAATTGTGATATTTCTGAAAAATTTGAACAGATCTTCAAAATTAGGTATTTAAAGAGATCAATCGTACAAAAATGTGATCAAATTGTTGTCCTTACTGTCAAAGTTCAGGTTGATGTTTGCATGTGCATCTCCGGCATTGGTGGCCACGTAGATCACATAGGTGCCTCCGTCCGTGGGCGTTACTTTTTCGATCGTCAAGGTCAAGGTGTACTTCTTGCCAGCAGCTACCTTCTTAATAGCATAGCGCCCCCCATCTTGGATGTGGGTGTTGCCGAGGCTCCACATGACCTGAGGTTCTGAGTCAGCCTCAAGTATAGACTCGAAGGTGAGTGTGTGGCCGTTGTTGCTCTGGCGCATTGTTGGATGGCCGAGAAACTTTGGTCCTCCAGCGGCTCTGTTGGTGACAAAAGTGACATAATTGGTATTTGATTGGTTTTCTATCTTTGGCCTTGGTGGAGAAATAACAAAATTCCAGTTGTGTTTTATTTTGTTACTTGAGCCTTGTACCAGTGGAAAAGTCTTATATTTTAGTCCAAATTACAAGGAAAAAAATGATCACAAACCAAAGGAAAATAGAAAAAAAGAAATACCTGCTCACCTTTTTATTTACATGTGATAAATAATTCATTTAACTTTCTAATAAACAAATTCAATGCCAGGGACTAAAATTGGTCATGACAGGACTTGGCTTCCATAAATGATTTACTTTTTGTGATTTACTTTTTGTATGTGTGTGTTTTTCTTTGTTTTTGTTTTGTTTTGTTATATTTGTTGTTTTGTTGTTTATGTTTTGTTTGTGTTTTGTTGGAGTTGTGGTTGTGGATGAACATAATAAAGTTAATTCAATCTCTCTAAAATACTTACGCTTGTTTTGGTGGCTCTTGTGTTGTTCCTACAAAATGAAAAGATATGGACAATTAAATAGCATATATTCATAATATTGAGAAGATAATAAGATGAAACAATTTCCATAGCAAAAAAGTGATAATATAAAAAACACAGAAAATCTAGGGCTTTTCCTATGTAAACAAAAAGAAAAAAAGCGTGTTTATCAAAAACAAAACCAAAAGAAATGTGAGATATTTTGTTGTATGCACGTGGCAAAATTCTGAAAATGTTATTGTAATATCAGTTAAACGATAGAAAAGGGGTTGGTAAAACCAAATGCAATTATGCATATATATATGGATGCATGGTTACTGAATCCAGAATACTTATTGCATGAAGTATTAAAGTGATCCCACTTTCTCTACTGCAAATTTATTATGTTTGTTCAATCAACTGTAACAGTATACTTTCTTCAGCCAATCTTGTCAATATTCACTCAATCCATGAATGGTTTAAAATCTGCTATCAATCACTTCCATAATTTGTTCATTGACCATTGTTGGTGATTGAATATTATTTTCTTTACCGTAAAGCGTTGACATAAGCGATTACCATTGTTCAAAACTTTTGACAAGTTGTGCAACAAAGATAGCGCTCGCATAGATCGCACACTCTCAGACAGACTCGGCTGTTTATTAAAATTGTACCATCACCAATCACAGCACATCGGACTACACACGCAACAATAGGACAGTTCACCAACCCAATTTTACCTTCAAAGTTGAGTGTAATCGTCGAGCTAGCCTCTCCAAACTTGTTCTTGGCTTGAATTTCAAACTTTCCAGCGTCGGCATCGCCGGCATCCTTGATATCGAGGTAAATAGCGTAGTAATCGCCATCTTCTTGCACGTCGATTTTGATTCTGCCGCCAGCTTTCACAGGGGTGCCGTTCTTGAACCAGTTGAGTGTCGGCTTGGGATCGGCTTGCAGTTCGCACGTGAATTGGATGGTTCCGTCTGGTTGTTGCTTGATCTTTGGTGCCATCGTGAACTTGGGTGCTCCTCCCGGTTCTAATGGGGCGGAAGATTGATGATGGGGTATTAAAGATGAAGTTATGAATATCCATTTGATCTATCAAGTTTATACATTTTATATTTCTCATTAAAATGCAATTCAAAAACTGATAATGTTCAAGTCATATCAAAGGATTTCGATTTCAGAAATCACTTTGATTGGGTACGCGGGGGCACGTGAAACCAATTATCTTGACCCCCCCCCAAAAAAAAAAAAACAACAACAACAACAACAACAACAAGGCAAAGCAGAGAGAAAGAGAGAAAAAATGGGAGATAGTGAAAACAAATTAAACTTGGGGGTAAACTTGATCCTCTATATAGGACTAATACACTCTTAAAACTGAAATGGTAAATCACCATTTAAAAGGGCCGAGGAGTGACAACTCTTTCAAAATGGTAGATTAACACTTTAAACATGCTGGATCCAACACTATAAAGGTTGGATCCAGCATGTTCAAAGTGTTAATCTACCATTTTGAAAGAGTTGTCACTCCTCGGCCCTTTTAAATGGTGATTTAACATTTCAGTTTTAAGAGTGTAGCTTTAATCGAGGTGGGGGGGGGGGGGTCTCCATACTGTGGGTAATGAAAATGGTTATGAAAAGTATGCACTATATATTATATCAAGAAGAATAAAGAGTAAAAGGAGTAAAAATTCTCAATGAACGCGGATATACAACTAAACAACCAACAACATGTACAACTTCATAAGTGGGCGTGGCACCTTATAAATTCGACACAGTACTTCATGTCTTTGTCAGTAGTACTGAATGAAACTTTCGGTTGGGAAATTATTTGAAGAAGAAAAAAGTTATAATTGTAATGAAGTGTAATTTTCTTTAAAATTCGTATTTGTATGTGCCTGTAACATTGGGTTTACAAAACAGTTACAAAACCCCGCGTAAAGCACACATGTCTAAATACTATAATTATCAAAAAATATACAACAATATGCCTACTTACTCTCGAAGTTGAGTTTGATGGTGTTGGTGGCGGTTCCAAGCTGGTTCTTGGCGACGATCTTGTAGTCTCCTCCATCAGTCTCGGTGACATCGTTGATCTCGAGTGAGAGGTAATAGAAGTCGCCGTCGTTCTTTTCCCGAACTTTGAGATGACCACCGGGCCCGTCGTCCTTTAAGAGTTTGTCGTTGCGTTTCCACTCGATGGAAGGTGCGGGGTCAGCCTCTAAGCTGCACTCGATGGTCAGCTTGGTACCGTCGTCCGATTGTTTCATTGCCGGTTTCTGGGTGAAGTTGGGCGGTTTTCCCTTGCCTCCGTCTTTGCCGGGGCTGAAATGGGTGACCCAAAACATCATTTTTTAAAATCTGAAAATTAATGTTGCACTGAAAGCTTTCTAAGGCCTACGCCCGAAGATGTATTTAAGAAAGTAAGAAACTATAGAAAGGATTCCAGTCAATTTTAAGACCAGTTGACTGTCAGTTGTCCGTGAATAAGTTAATATGTAAACACTCATTTTGAAGTAAAATAAACTAAAATGTGGAACTTGAAAGAAATGCAAATGGTCAAACGAGAAGAATGCATGGAACTGGTAAAATGGTTTGCTTTAAGAAAAATTTGTATATGATATATCCATCATTCTCTGCGCAGCCTTTTACAATGAGGCGAATCAAGAAACGTGAATAATTGTTTGATCGTAATTCGCCCATTAGTTGTAGGCCATAATTATTAACAGTATTAATTAAGCTAGTATATCACTCAATTTATTGATAATTATACATGTAGTACGTATTTACTACTTGTTTAAACTTACCCTGCCTCTTGTTCCATTTCTGTTTCTTCGTCTGTAATTGAAAGAAAATAAATTAAATATTAAAAAATAAACAACTACAGAATGATTCGAACATTTTCATTTTGTTTAAATTTATTTCAAAACACATCTTAATCTGTATATTATATTTTCGTTGATGTTCAAAGCATTTGGCAAGTAGTTTGTTGTTAATGTTGGAAATGTTCGAAATTATCACTTTCGAGCAGTATGATTGAAGAAATATTAAATTATATTAGCCAATGTATTCTAAAATTTAAGCTCAATGCAATCATATACCGACATTATTTTGAAATTACAATCATATTAGATAACCGAAGATGAGACTTACCGCCGAATTTGAGTGCAATTGTTGCACTCGTGGTCCCCATTTTGTTTGAAGCGACGATCTTGTAGTTGCCTTCGTCTGCCGCTACGATGTCGGCGATCTCCATCTTGACGACGAAAACGTCGCCGTCGGGTTTAACCTTGACATAGAAAAATACAAAAGTCAAAGTTATCGCGAAGAGACAGTTTTCTGCTTTATTTTGATAGACCATTGTAGGCCAATCTTGACTGCCCTCTGCTTGGCTATAGTTGCGTTAGAGTATCATTTCACTCACAGCTGTCATTATTTTATGGATGGGACAGGTATATAAGAAACAAGTTTAAAATGCATATTCAAGGACCTATACACAAAACTTTCCACGCCCAAGTCTGGTAGAGACACTCGTGAGGGGATACATGATCAAATGTACACATGATTAGCCGAAACAGTTATAACGCTGCGGCAGTGTGATAAATCAGCATCAGTAATAGTAAAATGGTGTCTTGAAAGTGACCAGTAAGGCTAGACTTTTTATTTGGATTGCAGTCAACACATCGAGTTTTCTTTTATTTGATATTTTAACATATTATGTTATGCAGGGCCCGCTGGAAGAGCAGTTTCATAACTGAAGTGGCTACCCTTGGTAAATAAAACGTTGATATTATTATTATTAGTAGTAGTAGTAGTAGTAGTAGTAGTATATCCTTAGTATACATTATCGGAGGTCTTTCTGCGAGAATAGTTGCATCTTGGAACAGATTTATTTTTGTACAGAACTCTTAGAAAAAAATACGAGGAAAGTAAGTTTCATGTGGCATATCTTTGAGCTTATACTTTTCAGGATTTCCTGTAATCTCTGGAATAAAACTTCACATAATTCTGAAAGAGGGTTTGGATATTTCGCTTAATGATTGTTGACCGATGTGGTTTATTAAAGGCTTATTCTTTTGAGGATGTTTACTTTCGATTTCCGGAACAATTTTTACAGGATTTTAAGAGAGAGTAATGATTTTGTTTTAATTGATTGCTCACCTATGTGGTATAATTATTAAAGACTTATGTTATTTGGAGGGTTTTCCTGCAACTTGTGAACGACATTTGTAGGGGATTCTTGTGAATGGTAAACAAATATATTAGAACAAAAAAAATGATTACTTACCGATGTGACGTATCTGCCGCCATCTTGGATTGCCTTGTCATCCACTGACCACTTGAAGTCTGGCTGTGGACTGCCTGCGATCTTGCAGGTGAAGATAAGTATCTGCCCGTCATCAGACTGGTCCAGGGCAGGCTTCTGAACAAAGGATGGAGCCGCGTCTTTCCCCATTGCGGCAGCTCAAACTGCAAAGTTAGAATAGAGAGGAAAGAAAAATGTCTTGGTTATCTTTAAAGGAATAGTACTCAATTGACTAAGGAAAACCACGGGGTCCATATAGTAATGAGAGAATTCACTTCGTGTGTGGCCAGAATCGAATGCAAGTCCTCCAAAAGTTTGGATTGCATATATGACCCGCATTGGCTTTTGACTTGATATAAGTTCGATTCGGATCCATCATAACTCTTTAAAAGGACAATGTAGGTATAGCATTGTTGCATGTGAAGTCCTGTAAACTGCAAAGAGAGGGAAGTTTCCTCTGGTGGCTAAGTTGAACATTTGGTACCATGATTGAAGTAGGCCTTTGAACAAATGTTTATGAAGCCTATAAAATGTTGCAGATTTTTCATGATCTCAACAAATGCCGTCATCTTATCTAAGTAGAGCAGTCAGTTTCGACTGGATTTTACTTTAAATCTTTGACGTTTCCTATGTGTAATGGAAAACACGACATTTGATGACCGTATTAGGTTTCGCATATAAGATTATTAACATAAGATTTATTACTTTTCAAATAACGTTAAAGCAATATCATACTTCAAGTTGCTGGATGTTTAGAGCTAAGAAGATATAAAGTATATCATTTTGAATTACAAGAGAGTGTAAATTACAAGTAGAGAGTAACAAATACATCAAAACGGATTGAAAAGACACAGAGCGATCAATGCGTAAATAGAGGGGCGTGTCAATTTAGAAATATATTTAATCACCTGCTTTAGGTATTCAAACGAAATCCAAAAGTGAACAAAAGTGAACAAAATATAATCAACAAGATGTCAGTTCTGCTGAGCGGAATGTTATAGGCCAACAGAGAAGGCAACAGTAGAACAATAAGCGAAGAAGAGGCAAGAGAGAACCGTAGGCGTGGCTATCTGGTGATGATGTGAAACAACCGGCTTTACCAGACCTTCTTTTATATACCCTCTTTCAACGCGGTATCTCATCGCACATTAGTAAGCGCGGGAAAAGAAACGACACCGCATTGTCATCCCATTACACTAGTGATGTCACGTGATGACTCCCAGCTAGCTGGCCACGGAGGCCTGGATTCATTTTGACAAATTCACCGCTCAGTGACGAGACGTGAGGTCCTCGGCATACTTCATGGGATGATGATGCTGGTATGCGGTGTCAGAGAAGCACAGAGGGGGATGACAAGGGGGAATCTCGCACCCCTCCCACTTCCAATCCCACCGCTGCTCATCCCCCTTAACACCTCAGACGGAGGCGGTTTTCTTCAACATAAATTTAAGTCACTCGTTTTTCGTCACTAAATTTAAGTCACTCGACCATTATGAATGGTCACATCTTTCCCAGGTGTTGCGTACAGATTTGTTTCTGGCGTGCAATGGATTCATGCACAGTATTACCACCAGTTAAGAAAAACGACAACTGAGGGCTTAATGCCCGCTGATGTTCGTTAAGCCTTGAACTTGCAGGCTTTTCACAAATTAATTTAGTTGACCTGAACTTCAACCCATGGTTATTGTTGATGTGGTGAAATAATTTGACGCCATATAGCCTTTAGCATTCAGTTATACTCATCGTAGATCTTGAGCAAGATACTTTGGAGTTATTCAAGAACATCAAAGATTTCTTTTTAAAAATTGTTTTGACACCTAGTATTCCAAAGTATTTCCCCTTTAAAAGATTTATGATTTGTGTTTATGATCTTGAAGCATACAACTGCTTGTATTTCACTGAAATGCTAACACTAAATTCCAATCAGTCGTGGTATGTTTATCAGGGACTCAGATGTAGCGGAAAGAATAATCACACATCCATGTCGCACATTTTTGTACCCTGGTAAAACAGCATCCCGCAGACATAGATCATGTTTCATGGTGTATCACGTCTCCTAGGTATGATGTTTGTATTGTCAAAATAGGACAGACATACATGAAGAAGTCCTGAAACATGATAGGTTTCTCCATTAGTGCACTTTATTTCACCCTTACGTCATTTTACATGCAGGATGTCTGCCCTGAGATGGATAACGGTATTGAATGTGCCAGTTAACTGCCAGTAGACCACCGACAGTTCACAAGAACGACAACGGCAGCCCATGAGAGCGACAATATCGGTCCCGTGAACTGTCGGAAGGTTGTCCGAAGGCCCGGAAGACCAACATGACGGATATCGTATATATATAGGCAGTCAGTCTCAATGATCCTGAGAAAAACTTTTCAGAAGGTCCGCGAGACCGCTGTCCGATGGCCTCTTGGGCTGTATATTGTACAACATACTGTTTTGCAAACTGAGATTGGTATCATTGAAAGCTATGTCCACCTTGCCATCAAAAGTACTGATGGCAAGATGGACATAGCTTTCAATGAATCAAAGCTGCAAAGTTATGTCAAAATATTCTCAGTGGAAAGTAGACCTGGGGTTCGGGTTTATTTGTTTGTTTTTGTTGTTGTTGCTGTTGTTTATCTTATTATAATAATTATGAGGTGGCCGGGTTTGGGCTTTTAACCATGTCATTCCTGTTTTCAGGATACGAATGACTTACTATTCAATTATTACAATTGATAATATCTCTGACGCTCAACCATAAAAGGATGTCTATAATATCTCTGCTCTGACTTCATCAACGAATAATTCAAGATATTTCCAGTCATCTGTGAGACATCTGGCGATTGTTTCACCCAGGTCTTTCCCAATATTAAGTTGTCAACCGGTCAGTAATATACAATGCTACATCGTAGAACACACGTCTGGTGGATCCACTAGTCTTATTTTTTTAAGGGAGCGTGCATTCCTGAAGACAAACATAACTCTAACAACCATTAAAAACGACCGAACAAACAAACAACAACATCAGAAGAAGACAAATATTATCACGTTTTATGTGAAATTATGCTTATTTCTCATACCCCCTGGTATAAATGGGTACGTAATATGCTGCAAAGCGCTACATATCTTGCTCAGTGCCCGGCTGTAACCGTTGAATGATACACAAATTGGTATGAAGACTCATGTATCAGATATTTCAGCTATTCCACTTGCCTATTTCATTGCAGACTCGAGGGATACATGTCTTGATATTGACAGAGTATTCGGTAATCGGGACTTCCCCCCCCCCCCCCCACAGAGTGCTGGAGGATTAGTCATAATAACGTTTTCCCTGTGAACCTCTTACAGTCAAGGGGTAATAGTCTATAGTATGTACGTGTCATGTCAGTTATTGTGTGCTGATCATCTGACAATTGTCCAGACTGTAATCTGGTAAATATGAGCTAGTTTTTTGTTCCAATAAATATGTTAGGCTATGAACTGATTGAATAATGAGGTCACACAACTAAGAAATGGCAGTTGAATTTCATAAATCATTATTATTTCCTCATGTAAATAATTTTATTTTCTTTAACTTTTATCTGGGGTTAATGATATTCTGTATTTATTTTATTAATCTTTTTTCTTATCAGGGTTTAAATAATATAACTGTTTACGAAATTATATGGTTGCCTTCAAGAGTACCACACTGTAGGAAACGTACGTTATACAAATTAAAATCTTAGAGATTTCAGAGTAGAAGCTACTGTTTTTATATACTTCAAGTGAAGTAAGCTTTGGCGATCCATTAGGAGTATCGCTGATGATCTATACTTGCTTTAAATGACGTTCATAGGCGACGAGTATCATCCTTTTGCGGTAAGGGGCGGGATGGGGGCGTGAAATTCGAAATCGAATGAAGTAGTGGCGTATCCATAAATTATAATAGAAGGGGGTATGGCGAATCCTCCCCGTTGGAGTTGTTATTTATCTGGGCATCTCATGTGTTGTCGATCCATTGCATGATTAACATTACCTTTTCCACTCATGCTTATGGGCCTTTAAACCACGTCTGTGCTAGATTGGCCAGGGGGAGTAGTCCTCCCTGCAAGTTCACTGAGAGGTGGTTATCTCATCAAATCAGCTCTCAATTAACATGAAAAAGGGGATAATGGGGGACCAATGGTCACCGATTAGGCATTGTTTGCTATATAGAGGGAGCAAGTAGCTACAAGTAGTACAGTAGGGCTTAAACCGTTCAATATTACAGACAAGGTTAACAAGAACTACGCTAGAAAATTAGTCTTCTGAAGAGTATGTGGAACAAGCGATAAATATCGGTGATGCCCATCAATTCATACTAATAAGTCTCCAGAAGTAATTTCGTTTGAACCAATAAGTTTTCACTATACTTTAGACGACTGATTTTTTAGTTACAGTTATCACTATTGGCGATGAAAGGTCAGGCCCATTATGTCGGTTTCGCCCTTGTAATGGGGTGAATGTGAAGAAGTGTCAGAATTAAGATATTGATAAAATAGTATGAATGACTCTACTAGTTTGATTTGATTGATTTCCTTCTGCATTCCATATAAATATAAACAATTGTTGGTAACATTACAAACATAGAATACTAAAAGTTACTACTGACAATGTATCATGATCAAGCAAATATACATTCAAAATATTTTTTGATACCGCTTTGATGTTTTAATGTAAACATTTATTCATTTTTATATATTTATTTTTTTCTTTCCCATTTGCTATGTTTTCTTATATAAATATATGTTTTTGAATGCTTTTTTTATATGATTGTATGTTTGATGTTAACTTGCATTTTAAGTTTTGGACTTTTTGACAAGTCGTGAATTAAACCTCATTTGAATCTTGAATCTTGAATTACAGAAAGAAGAAAATATATAAATTGTCAAAGTATTATACTTCATCAAGCTCTATACAATTATTTGCGGAAGAAGGGCTACCATTGTAGGCAAAACGCTTGAAATATGATAGCCCAAAACGAATCTGATGAAATAGAATAGATAAACAAATTTATAAAGAAGAATGGACGATTGAAAGCATATGTAAACAAACTAAGGATGGTGATGATGATGGTGATGATAATGTTTGCCATTTGAAAGCATGTTTGATAGTGGCGTTAGCATTTGTCACTCTGCTGGAAAATAATTGTATGATAAAGACGACCCACTGTTCTCTTTATAGATGTAAAGGTCATTACGTATGCTTACGTATGACATTTGTAATCAGTTTTAAAGTAGAAGCGTCTCCGACTTTAACATTACAAATACACACAATGGACAAGCTAAAATGAGGTATGTCCAAACGGTCAAAAGGGAATTCTGTACTCTATCAATAGATTCGGGGCTGACATATCGTAAAAACATATCTGCTACTACATGTTGTACATTTATAACAAGCCTTTTTAAGGTGTGCTTCACTTAGCACCAGCATTTACATTTTGTTTTATTCAAAATGTTTTTTTAATTACAATGTATATATTTGCATGATGATCATTCTTTTAAAAGACAATAACTTTTCGCCAGAAATATTGCAGAATGCACTTTTTGACTTATGTTTTATTATATGTACTTTAAGGGTAAATACTTAAGGCCTACATATCACAAAAATAGATTTGAAGAAGAAAAAATTGATCTCAGTTGGTAAATTAAAAACCATAATATAAAGAACTAAATCATTTCTTCTTTTTAAGTAAGCAAATACAAATATGTTAATGATTTAACACCTATTTTCTTGTCTTGTCTGCACATGAAATGAGCTTTGGTTTCCTTTGACTTTGCATCTCCTATCAGTCTTCTAAATTTCAAAGAAAGGATGTTTATGACTTTTTATTTAACAATCAGAAGCATTTCGTAATATACGTTAGTACATAAACGTATCAAGACAGTTGTCATTGCCTTTAAATATGACACTCAATTGTGATTAGAGAGTGATGCGATATGAGATGAGTTATGTATCTCGACTCGTACGCGCGCTCAATACCATATTGGTCAATGGAATTCCACGAGCCATACATTGGCAAGATATAGGGAGAGTGTACATGGACGGATCGGAGCGAGGGAAGAGATAACGGGTGACTCGCGCATGAACCATATGGTTAAATAAAATAAACATATTCAAGTTATTACACTTTAGATAATTATCTGTGGAAAGCGTAGGAAGATTCATGAGTAAAAACAGATGATTGAAGGAATTTGTTTGAATATCATTCGACAAAGTTGATCGAAAGATGAAGAAAGGACGAGTATACACATCCTGCATGATGCCTACCCCCATGGAAACTAAATGAATATTTCCATGCGCCGTTATAAAATAACTTTCCACTTTATTATAATGTTATGAAATCCTTAAAATAAAAATTCTAAGAATATGAACATGTTCTCATCTATTACAATTCCAAATTCAAGTTGGTGATTTAATCAATTTAACAGTGCACATTGCTCGTCAATTAAAAGGAATTTTAAAAAAAATCAATGTTTATGAAGTCGACGGGAAACGCAATGAGGGTTGATCATTGTCATTGATATTTTTAAGACTTCAAGTATTCATATTCTTTTTGTTTTTATTATCGGGCATCTACTTTGTTTCCATTCATCAAACCCATAGCAAGGATTATGATTCTAGGAATACTTTAATCAATAATAACCACTCTGAAATAAATAAATGCAGCAATGCATTTATATATAATTCAAACTAGTCGAAAGTGGATTAACTCTCATATTCGCTATCCAAGCACCAACGCTGTCACTCACTTTGCTCGCTCGCAAAAGGAAGAATGTTGAGACTTAATATACTCTTCGGGCAGGAGACGCCCGTCCCTGGCAAAAATGTACCGCGTTGCTTACGTTAGTGGGTACACCGAATACTGCATCAAGGTACTGTGGTAACATGAGGAGCAAAGAGATCTCATAAAGATCTGAGATTCGACGCCTGGGGGATCTAGTCTGTCATTTTGAAAATTCAATATAGTCATAGGATGATTTTGCGTCAGGCAAGACTCTCTGATCGCATAACCCAAACCGTGTTAAACGGCTGTGGCATACCAAAGCGGTCAGCCCAATACGAGCGAGACTTCGTGATATCAGCAAGACAAACAAACTAGGGGTTTTATTGGGCTCAAATTGCATTAGTAAGCTAAACAAGTTCATCAGATGTTCACAGAACCCTACATCTATGTTTTCCTATACAACTATGAAATTTGCATATTGCATTTTTGCCTTAAATGTTTTCATGAAGCAAAATGGGCGTAACTATTGGCGGCTTGACGAAATTTTAGGGTACAAGATTTTATAGGCATAAAAAATACCCTTTGCCTTTCTGTAATATTTTGAAGATATATTATAGTAGTCTACTGCATTAAAAAATGCATCAGCTTTCAACACAATTTAAGCCTACAGGCCATACGATTATATACAGTGCGTCCCAGAAAAAACGAAACCGAGAAGTATCGATGTTCTATCATAACTTAATCACAACTATATTTAATAAATGATACATATTTTGAAAGATTAGAGTCTCCTCTTTCATGTGATGCTACTCAGATAATGCATATCTCACGCATGAGTGATTAAAAGCAATTTGAAGGAAGGAAACCAAAAAGACATTTGGCGGGCGGTATCTGAATTTCGAAGAAAAATTCACATTTCTAGAAAGTTGAGTTTCTGCCCTTTTATATGACACCTCAATCAGGAAAAATGAGCGAGGAATGACAAAGTTCTGTTTGTTTAAAGTAGTGCTTGCATTTCCATAATTTTATTAAACGAATTCGTTTTCACTGGCTGCCTGCCGTATCAATAAACGAAATTAACAAAAGACTTAACTCCGTTTCGTTGACAATCAGCCGTAGACGAGAGTCTTCATGCATGGCTGATTGTCAACGAAACGGAGTTAAGTCTTTTGTTAATTTCGTTTATTGATACGGCAGGCAGCCAGTGAAAACGAATTCGTTTGTTAAAATTATGAAAATGTAAGGGCTACTTTAAGCAAACAGAACTTTGATATTCCTGGCTCATTTTTCTTGATTGAGGTATCATATGAAAGAGCAGAAAATGAACTTTTTAGAAATATGAATTTTTCTTTGAAATTCAGATACCGCCCGCCAAATTACTTTTTGGTTTCCTTCCTTCAAATTGCTCTTAATCACTCATGCGTGAAATATGCATCACGTGAGTAACATCAACTAAAAGAGGAGACTCTAAGCTTTCCAAATATGTATCATTCATTAATTATGGTTGTGATTAAGTTATGATAAAACATCGATACTTCTCGGTTTCGTTTTTTCTGGGACGCACTGTATATTACATTAAAGAATATTCCCGAAACAAATATATGGAACTTTGTGTTCTTAGCTTGTTCATTTATTTGTTCTTTGTATGTTTGTTGCGTTTGTTCCATATATGTTTAACGTGACTGTGGGGACTTTACTGACTTTGCACATATACTCCATGAAGGCCTTTACATAATTATATGCGAAGGTGCCATGGGGTGCCATGTTCAATGCTGCTTTTTAGAGTTTTCAATTGTACTAACACGCGATAATTGCATTTTGCAGATAAGTAATGGTGTGTACGTAGTCGAAGTTCATGAACAATGGTAACATTCCTTCCAATCATTAAGACACTGATCATGATTAAGCATTTTGAAAGTGAAACATAACTTAAACTGTGCTTTTCACAGGGGAACTGAACCATACTCATGTTAATAAAAAAGAAAGTTAAGAAAATCGCTCGGCGTTAATTGTAGAAAGGGTTACATAAATTCAAGGTCTAAGTTCATCCGTAGCGCGGGTTATTATTTCAAATAATAAATGCTTGATAAGTTATCAATTAGCTAAAGGCCTTCGCGGGGAGGATTCGCATCGTGTGTGATAGTATACATATACTTGCGAAGTAGTATCGCCTGACCGGATATATCGCTCCACCATTCTTATCAGCTATAGGAATATTCAATGTATATTCTGTCAAGGCGGTATCATCATTCATCACCTCGCTTTACGTAAGACCATTATCATCCTCGTTATGATACAGTGGTATGCCTGGTATTTGCATCAGCCAATCAGACTGCGAGTTGGCCCGCAATGAACCACGGGATATGCGATACATACACGGCCATGGCGGCAATGATATGATATGAGTTGAGAACGCTTTTTCGCTCTTGAAATGTGAAACATATATCAGCGGGGAGTGTCCCATGTTCGGCGGGAGCATAATACATGTAGGTATGTACAAGGTGGCCTGGCGGACGGAAATATGCGTTCAATATCTTTTGTCCGTTGGGCATAAAAGATGTATTCCGGAAAAACAATACTGCTTTATATACGTGCAATTTTCATATAAAACCAATCAAATGGTAAATGTTCGTCAAAACACTTATGATAACAATGTATGATTGTACAGTAAATTAGCATCTAAAACAAAGTATAATCTCATAGTTCAGTGTATTATGGCATTTCCAGAATATAACAATTGTTTTAGATTAAAAATATACGTTGGGAGAGAGAATTGGAATGAATTCCAGAAAATAAAACTTAAAGTTAAACGTTTGCAGTAAAATGTCTACTTTATTAAGTCCATCATCAAATATTATGTCTTAGAAAGTGTAATGTTATAAACAATATGAGATATTAGCACCGGCGATATTTTTCCATAAAAATGCATCTACATTGTTTATTAAAGTGGAAATATTTCTTGAATATGGGATAGAGGGGGGAATACGAAATATTGTTCTTGAGATAACACAATTTATTTGCAAACAAAAGGGGCACTTATATTATGACTATGATTAAAATTCATATTATCCTAATTTTCTCAATTAACAGTTTGCGGTTCGAAATAGTTAAAATAAATGAATGTGATAAAAGCACCAAACGGGTTATCTTATTACGGAGACAAAATTATCACTTTAATGTCCGAGGAAGTATTTACTTTTTTTTTTAAATGATACATGGTGTATAGAAGACAACTACAATTTTATGATTTGAGTAAAAAAAAATAAAAAAATGGAGAACGATGAAAATATTCAGGAGAAAATATAAGATAAAATAGTTAAATGGTAAATTGCAACTATTCATTAAAAAAACAACGAAAGGTGTTATAAATATTTAATTCTCCCCATTGTTTTACTTGAAAGTTTTACCGGAATCGCTTATTATTTCATATTCCATATGAAATTGTTTAAATTCAAGTATCGATATCCTCAACTATTGTTTGGGACAGAACGTTACCATTGATGACAGCAGTTGATTTTATATTAATTAGTCACATACATCTTAAGTGTCATATAATGAAATATGTTACTTTTTCTGTCTGTATCAATGAAAAAGAAAATTAATATTGTAAGTCCAGATAAAGCAGGGCGGGTAAACTAGTACCCTCTTATATTGCTCATATTAAACAAGTATAGAACTTTGTTATTTCAATCTACTTCTCTGAAAGAAATGAAAATTTTAAGTGGAGATAAAGTAGGAAAGGTTTAATAATTCTCACTCATATTTATTCACATCAGGAAAACATGTTAGTTTTTTTTTTCAGTCTATCTCAATGAATATTTTGGTCTAGATAAAGTAGGAAGGGTTAAACAATGCCTTTTTATTTCGTTTATCACAATAGGAAAATATGTGATTTTGTTTTTATCTGAAATCTGTCTCGATGAACAACAAATGAATATTAGGCTCTTATAAAGTAGGAAGGGTTAGACAATGACTTCTTATAGCTACATCATTTAACAGAATATGATACTTTTCGTCATTTAAATCTCTTTTTATGAATATTAAACAAATGAAGATTTAAGTGGAAATAAATTAGGAAGGAGGGTAAAACAATGCCCTCGTATAATCGGATACAACTGGAAGTGGAAGCTAGGACTTGGCCTGGGCAAAGCAGCAGGCCATTCAGAAATTCCAGTCAAAATGTCAACCCGGGAGTGAAAGGTCATTACGAGGGAAGAAATATGTCCGACCTCCTACATCTCTATTTGTACGTGCCATATACAGGGTTCATATCGTCTGCAATGAGTATAAGCTTAGCCGTGTTGTGATTTAAAACTGCTCCAAAATAATAATTTTTGTAAGGGATGTTTATCGGAGAAGTGTGATAATAGTAAAGTCCGAAAAGTTTGAATTACATCAGCTAAGACTGTATCGGGATCTTAAGCTGTGTTTGGAAAATTATTTCTAAATTAGAATGTTGTGATTTAAACTGTTCCCAAATAGTCCTTTATGTAATAGTTGTATCCGAAAAGTATTAAAGCAGCGTTTTATTTAAAGCTGTATTTAAAATAGAATGACATCGTATACGTATTTAAAATATTACCACCCCTACTCTACCCTTCTTTCCTCACCGGCACATAGCCGAATTATTTTTTAGATAGAAATCATGGTTATATCATGAAATTATCAAAATGAAGAGGTTATTTGTGAATAGTCAAAGATTTTGTATTTTAGGTAATTGGTGGACTTCCCCTTTTCGGACCGTTTTTTTAAAAGAGTGATATTATTCTCTGGTATAAAATAAATATATATAACAGCTAAAAGTGAACTCACTAATTTGGCATGTCAACTTTACATTATTTTTAGAGTGCACGAAGGCAAAGAGAAAAAATGACGAATTGTTAATTAATCCCATTTAAACAGACCAAATCCCTCGCTGACTATTATCAACTGGAAATCTATTTAACATCGTAGTAACTATTTGTTTTGCAATTAACTAAATGGTGCTCTTATTGTTTTGCATTGTACATACGACTGTCAAATTGCATTTAGACTACTTAAAGAATTAACAAGTTTGTAACTTAATCAAATATCAAACGTAACGGGGAAAAAATGAATACCTTCCATTTTCCTGTATAAGGCTAGGTATTAATTAATAACTTACAAAACGATGTTGCACATAACATGAATGCACTAGACCACACGCTATGTCAGTCAAACGTAAAAATAGTTGTGGAATGCACACGTCAAAAGGCGATTACCCGTAACGAGCTATGTTCCACACGATGCACTTTCCTTAACAAACAGATCGGCTTGCAATCATGATATCCATCTAACCCTCGGGGAATACATTTCAGACTGTGATTTAAACTCCAGGAATCTCCTTAATTATATTCTCCTTATCCACCGTCTTAACCTGTAATGCAGTTATTGTTGTCATCAATCTTCGAAATCGTGTCTGCTGTCTAAGCATCCTATCGGATAGGAGATACTTTATAAACATCCCAAGCTTGAGAATGAATTAGACAATAACATTATGGGGATTTTTTTTAAATTTCAATTCCAAAGGCAATTCAAAGTGTTAACATTTGTCGTAAGCCTGACGAAGCGAATTAAACGACAAACCGTCCCCTATATAATAATTCCTGTTTGCATTTTTTTTTTTTAAGCCGCGAATGATAATTATACATGTATGACAATTCGCGGTAATAGTGAACATCTAAATTGTTTTCTTACTTTAAAGTAGTAGTAATACATGTACTATTTGAAACAATGTTGTGAATATAAAGAATACACTGGTGCGCATTTTGATATCGCATGATTTAGACGGAAAAATAGGGAGTTAATAACAATTCAGGTATACTTAAAGAGAAACTAGAACAGGTTCTAATATGTAAGGCCCTAATTATCTTTAAGAAGTAGCTATAAACAAAACGAAACCATCATGTCTGTAGTTATCTTCAAAATAGCGAAAAGATTAAAAATGGTCGCTGTTATCAAGACTCTTTCATAAGTTATGTTTGTCTATTATTATTTGACAAGACGTAATGCCTGTCATAGATCTATAGTTGTTGTACCATCTATTGTGGAAACGGGGTTGATGCATATAGCTTCCTCCATATATACTAGCCTGCACTTGTCGGACCAATAAGGGTTCTAATTCTGTACCAAATTAAATTTGTACTATCAACAGTTGCCGCTGAAGGACCGAGAAGACGCCTGTTATATGACAGTCACGAACAAAATATTTCGAGTAACTTTGGTTGTTGTGGTCTCCGCGCTTGTCATCATTACTTTGGGATAAGGTTTCTAAGCCCTTTCCTATTTCTTCTCGCTGTACAAAACATGAGCAAAACATCAAACGGGTAATAAAGTCGCTTTGAGTCCCCTTTCCTTTTGCAGTTTTGCGTCCAGAAACAAGGGGAATTGTTGAAACTTATCCAAGTAAATTGAAGGAAGACTTCCCCGGAAGTTCTGGCTGTTGTCAACTGTTCCATCCATCCTTTGCTTTCAGAGAATAACTTTCCATTATTGTCCAGGGTAGCTAATTAACATTTATGATTATGATGAAATGGGAAGAAAATGAAGTTACAAAAATGATTTTAATTGGGTTAAAAATGTAAAAATGAATTGTGTGATAAATGAATATCAATTGAAAAGGTAAATTCCTACCTTTTTAAGCACTTGTCATGTAACTCCAGAGAAGAGAGATTAGAATGAGCTCTATTTGGAATCGGCCCAGATGATAGAACGTAGAGAACACACGATCAAAAGTATCCGTGCTTCAGCGAGGATAGGTTATAGAAAACCGCCGTATTTCATTGGGAGGGTGGCAGCCAAGTTAGCTCGGAGCTGCGGGCGCGGGCTGACGGGAAGGAACGGGCGACCCGAGCAGACGATACGGGGTGAAAATTCCTGCCGCATTCCATCGCCCTGAACGGAGAGATGCTCCGGTCAATGCTACTAGGCTGTGCTACCAAATATGGAAGACGGGGGTCTGCGAAAAAGATGTATCATCGAGAACCCTGTGTATGATTTACATTGCATGTACTGGTACACTCAGCTATGTGTCGCCAGGGTAGATTGTGATAATAAGATGGGTGTGTATAGCCATTATGGCGGACTTTTGTATATACATTCGCACTAGCTATCGTAGATGTAGAGTTAGTGCACTTTTTATAAGACGTACTTTCTTACATCACCCCCTGCAGGCATATTTCCCTGAATTTACCTCCATACAATCAGCCAAAGGTTCTCTTTGATCGCCTTTGGCAGAGTTTCTCTGATAAACAATTCCATTCATCGAGGGGAAAGCCAAATTTTAATGACTGAGGTCTGACCCATGCTCGCATCCATTTACACGTTGCATTCATTTGGACTATATTCCTTCTCGCGTTCACCGAATAAGTTTTTTCATGAATGAGTTCATGTTATATGGATTTATTTATATATATTCAAAACCATAATTCTTCAAAACTTGAAAATGGAGCGCAACAAGTTCTAAATGTGATATATTAATTTATATATATCTATATATACACTATAACATTACATGAAAACAATCCATTAATATTAACTACAAGTAGAAGACTGTAACCGGTAAGATTTCTACGATATCAAAATATTTTAACAGAAAGAAAAAAAATCTTATGTGATGTCGTTGTTTGTGGGTGGTATTGTTCTTTGATATAAGTTAATAAACCAAATGAGACATTCCATGAAACATACACTGTCTATTCGATGTATTAATTGATTCATGTATTCAATTATTTAATCATTCATTCTCTCATTCGGTCATTCATTTTTTAGCATTTTTATATCTAATTATTTTCAGGAGAAAAAAATTAAGCTGCAATCCATATTTCCCAGTATCTCACTGTTTGTATTGCTATTCATTCTTTCCAGCTTTCCGTAAGCTGGTAAGGGAGAAGTCAAATTTTGGCTTCGCACCATAATTGTATCATTTCATTTTACATGCATAAACGAATGTCGAGTATAACCCGAAGACAAAAGTTACATTGTACACATTTAGCGCAGCATGGGTCCAGCCTTGGAAGGGGCTCCGGTCCGGTGTGGGCGTCAATGCGTCTGTCTGACCGGTGTCATTAAGTGAGGGCATGGTATGTGGGAAGGGCTGTGTCACCCCCCTTCACCTTGCTACCACATTATCCCTTTCATTGTATATCTTCCAGCATGTCTAGTTAAAGGGGCGAAGCTACTATAGGAGCACCCGTCCCCTTCCTCCACTAAGTGGCGAAAGAAGGACAAAAAAACAAAAGAAAGAAGAAAAGGA
Organism: Strongylocentrotus droebachiensis; assembly: GCA_035222895.1. NCBI lineage: Eukaryota > Metazoa > Echinodermata > Echinoidea > Camarodonta > Strongylocentrotidae > Strongylocentrotus > Strongylocentrotus droebachiensis. The sequence continues at coordinate 8,839 of JAVYIG010002259.1, read as the reverse complement.
TAAAATTAAAGCCATGTATGTCATTTCGTAGTGTTCTTTTAATTGAGGGCGCACATCACATTGTACCTATGCTTGATACGTTTTGTTTATATATTTGTGTATTAGTCTGGCTCTACCAACTTCGTAGTTATATTATATATATATATTTGGCCTTCATTCAAGTTGGATGCATTCCCTGGGGTACACTTTTTTCACCGAAATCTTTGTAAGATTTGAATGGTATTACGTAAATATGATGCATATTAACGCTGTCATTTATGATGACTTACATATTCCAACACGGTAGAAAAGCACGTTTTTAAATTTGTCAATTCAAGAGGATTCATTATAAAGGCTATAGTAAACAACTTTTGCGCTTTAAAGTCCCAGTTTCATTTCACTGCCAATTGCTCCGGGCAATCACTTTACCTTGATTCCATGGCGTTGGGAAGCTGAGGATATGTGATACCAAATATCTACCTTTAATAATATTCAGCTTTTATATAGCGCGAATCACAATTAAGTCTCTAAGCGCTTCCAAACTTGGATATTATTACCCCGGCTTTAGCTGTGCTGCCATTATAGCGCTCTAGCATTTCAAGGAATAAATTCCTACCAGGTACCCATTTGCTTCACCTGGGTGGAGTGTGGCAAATGTAGATCAATGTCTTGCCAAAGGACCTTTGCATCTTAGCATGGCCTCTCTCCAACTGCCACATCACTACACTACATTAATGTCAAACAAATCCAACTATGTAAGAGCCTAGCTATCGATGGAGTCGGCTAATTCAGTACATATGTCGAATGCGTAGAAACATTCTCCCAGGACAGCTATAGGAGTTGCTTATTGAGAAAAAGGTTAGAGGTTAATTAAGCATGGTTGTGTTGGCTCGTCGATCGCCGAGTTCGTACATGATAGACTATAACATGTCATTTAAGTAACGACAAAGCCAGGCTTCGTATAATCTGTGCATAAATCTGTAACAAGTTGATCATCTTCCAATGACTTTTGTTTTTGTTCGCTCTTCGACAAGCCTATTAAAGCCTCCTAATGTATCCTTTGTCAGGATTCTTCAATCAGAGATGATTTATAGCAAGATCCTCATAGTTCTAAAGCTATGCTAATGTAACGTCTATCTTCCCCTAGTCTAGAATTGAAAAATGAAGAGTTAGAAAGGTGAGAAAATTCAGATCACTGCATGGTCAAGATCAAAAGAATCGTGTATTTTCTTTTGTTTTTACTTTCAGGGACAATATTCATAAACAAATCTTATTCTTCAGAAGCAATGGCAGTCATCCATTATAGTTTGCAGGTACAAACCCTGGTCAGTCGTAACAGAGAGTCTGCACTATAAGACTACCATATGACATGTACTATAGCTGCTCCTGACACACACAACCAGTAGGTAGCTGGGCTAGGCTTCTCTCAAGGTATAATGATTTTTTGATAAAGTGTCAAATTAGGGTCTGTGCTTGCAGACTAGTCATCCCTATGCATCCATCTTTCTACTACGCGGTCCGATTATGATGTCACAATAAGGTTTTACGTTGGAAGAGAGGTGAAACCTTTTTTAGGACGTCACAAAGGGATGCGCAAAGTAACAACGTCTGGAAGCGCAAGCGTGACCTATTTATGACATCACAATGCGGGCACAAAAACAAAACATCCGGCTGGAAGCGCGTATGACCCACAGAATTATGTGGTATGACCCCTTCATCATGACCTACTTATAAAACCAAAACATTGACCCAAAGCGATACTATTGTTACGTCACATTCAATTTGGCGCCGAACGCGCGTGTGTTGTAAAAGTATGCAATATGCCGATATCGTGACAACAGATGCTGCAACTGAATTTGATGCAGGAATGAACTACTTTTACTTTGAAAAATTATTGTTTGCATCGTTGAGATATATTTTTTCAGCTTCAAACTTTCATTTATTCATTTATTTCCAAAATGTTCAACATACATTGAATTTCATTATGATAATAATTTTTTCATTTCGTAAATGGATCCTACAAATGGAAAAAGAAAGCTAATAGGCCTACTTTTTTGACCTGTTCATAAAATACACCATGATATAAAATCAATAACTAAGAATAATCATTGAATAAAAAAAGAAGCATGATAAGACTAACGTTATACATAAAGAAGAAGAAGAGTGAAAAAGAAAGAAAAAAGAAAAAAATATAGACGAGAGAATTGCCTATATAATCGTTTGGAATCTTCATGTATATGTTCTTTTTCTTATTGGTTTTCGGACATTATTTTGAAGAAACGCGGTGGAGACGACTAGACTTATTGGTGGACGTCGGAGGGCCTAGGCCCAGCATCAGGCTGAGTTGAGAAGCTTGACACAATGTACCGTGTCCGAGCTGGTCCTTAGGCGATAGGCCTTTTGGTCGGCAGCCACTGAATTCTTCAACATTTACGGTTTAACTTTTAAAAATCCAATTTATCCAAATCTATATATTTAAAAAAAATTAACCTAATTATAAAGGAAAACAAAATCCTAAGAGAAGAGGCGTAAATATTCACTTCTGAATGACAAACGCTTATAAACTAAAACGACAACAACAATATACAACTCAGCATGATAATCACATTTGCCTTTTATTTGATTTTGTTATTAATCTATGACTACGTCAACATGCAAACTTTTACAAAAGCCCAAATTGAGGCGCACTATATGTTTATTTTAATCTTGAATAGTTGTCTACAGAATATAATGGGTACATTTGCGTCATTATCTGAATATATATAGAAAGGACGTAAGCTCACCTTGCTTTCCCTGTCTGAGAAAGAAATCATTAATTAGTCTTGAAACTTGTAAATTGATTGAGCTTTCAAAAACTTGCTTGCAATTTTCTTGTAATGCACATTTCAAACCAAGAGACGGCGCTATAATACATCTGGCTACAGCAGTAATAAATCAATCAACTGGAAATTTAATATTCGGGCAAGAAGGTAAATTACGTTTTCAACATTCCATATACTCATTGTGTATTTTAAAAAGTTGATCAAATTTGTTATAACGAGTGAACATGAAGCATTACGACCTATACGATTATTAATGTATATTTTTGCTGAAATCTGTATTCTATTCTACCTTATTATAGGAATTATATCAGAGCATTTAAAATATATATTAGATTAGAAAGTATCATAAATGTGTTGACAATCATAGTGAAATGTATTTAAATAGTTATAGCTACAGTCAAGAGTATTTTAAAAGGTGTTACCATGTATGCTTACAGTGATCACGATCTATGTACTAATAATACTTGCAAACTTATCTCTTTCATTGAATGCATGTTTTAAATTTATCTATTGCACTGATTTTAGTCGAATCTATCTATTTATCTAAGTATCTTCTCCCGGTTCGGAGGTTGATTACAACATCTCTCCATTTCACTCTATCGCCTACTACAAAATCTTACACTCACAAAGAAAGGAGAAATAGAAAGAAAAACAGAGGAAAAGAGGGAGAAAGGGATAGCGAGAGCAGAGATAGAGAGAGATATAGAGTTGAGCACTTCATGTAGAGAAGATAAGAACGTTTTATTAAATACCAAATTACGACAATTGGATATCATAAAATCTTACATAATTACATAGCTTAAGCTATATCTCCAGATTCACTAGTTGACTGGGTGATGTTGGATAATTTGGTGTTTGATGATGTCCCGGTGTGTGCTCTCCCAGGTTTGGGATCTTTGCTTCCTGTATCCTGCTCAAAGATGGATGACCTTCCGTGAGTATCTCTGCCAAACAATCCCATCACAGCAAGACGAAACTGTGGGAACCTGGCCGCATAGATGATTGGGTTAGCGCAGGAGTTGTAGAAAGCCAGGACATTGAGGATGCGATAGAACGGACTCAAGAAGTAGGACGAGGAGACGAGGCCGACGTTGAGACCAAAGAAGACGGTCTGGTTTGGTCCCCAAGTCACGATGTAGATGACGATGACGATGGCCATCAGTTTGAGGACACGATCACGAGCGACGATATGGAACGATGCGTTGCTCCGGGAGACGCCTTTGTTAGATTTGAAGCGTAATGATTGCTTCTGAAGCTCCCGAGCAATGAGAATTTGAGTGATAAGCATGGATAGTGCAGGAATAGCGAGACGAGTGGCAAACACGAAACATCCGAAGACAACCTGACCCTCGTGTGTAGGGAACTTGAGAACACATCGCTGGCTAACGAGATCGACACGAAACATGAAGAAACCAGAGAGAGGAATGAGCACGGCAAGGAGCCATACACAGATTACGATGTAGGAGACGAGACGGCGGTTGATAATACGGTTAAATCGAAGCGGATAAACTACAGCAAAGAACCTATCGAATGAGATGGTCATCAGGGTATAGATTGACGCACTTACAGCGGTCCATCTGAAGAAAGCAGACCATATTAGCTTACAGTAAAAGTTACCAAGGCTTGTATCTGGCACACGAGTCGCTTGGGGTCGTGGGATCAGAAGCAGCGAGGTCAAAAAGTCGGCAATAGCTAAATTACCGACTAAAATATCCGTTGATCGACTCGTTGACCGACGTTGAAAGGTGACGACGATGACAAGGAAGTTACCGATGAGGCCAACGATCGCCGACACCAGTTGGAGAATCGTCCACCAGGGCCATGCCAGAGTGGCCCACATCCACACCTGCTCGACCTTGATGTCTGCGATGGTGGTAGTTTCTCTGATGTCCAAAGCTGTAGTTAACATTGCCTCATCACAGAAGAAAGGACCATGAGAGAGCGAAGTCGCCGTCTGGTGGTCAGCAAGGCTCGTGTTATAAAGAGACGTGGTATTCTCAGCCATTGTTAAATTTGACAGAATGACCAAGAGAGCGGCAAGATGTAAACGGTTCATGATATGATTACCCATGACATCCAGGGATGTTTACTGTTACCTGCTGGAATAAGGGAGTGAAGATCCAGAGAATGAGAGATAGAGACATACGTCAGATTTATAAAAAAAAAAACAGAAAGAGGGGCTTAGGGTGCAATGATGCCTTGTGAAATAAGGAGCTCTCCTTCGAATACTATTTAAACTGATTAAATTTTGATCAAGTTGCTTGTTCCAATAATTCAGAGTTTGTGTATTATGCTCACCGTAGTAAGAGGTAAAATTGAATTGATCACTAGTGAACTCATGTATTTTAGATTTGTTTTTCTTCAAATATCAAAACACTATTAATGCAGAAGTCTTACAATTCCCACGATACACAAAATTAAAAATTAAATCATGAAAGCTATCGGCCATTACAAAAAAAAAAAAAAAAAAATAGTTACTCAAAATGACAAGATTCCAAGAGAAAGATCGGTATCAGGTACATGTAGTAACATTAGCACTTGGGCATGAAATAAAATCTAGAAAGACCATAGAACATGAATAATAAAAGAACTAACCTTCTTCATTTTCACTTACCACTAGTAACAACTGGTCGCAGATGAGCCGCTGTGAAGTTTTTCCTTTTCAGAATGTCTCTGTGAGATGTTTGAGGCAAAACTATTTATATTATGCTAAAAATCTATCAAAAAAGCGCTTGCGCATAAAAGATAAATAAATAGAAACCAATAGTCACATGGGGAAAAAAGAATAAGGCCTGCACAGAATCCTATAATTGTATTGGACCAACTAGTCAGAGAGGGCACGGTCATTTCTAGATTTGTGAAAAGTCAAATATGCTGCCATACTCTGGTTTAAAAGACAGCCACCCTGTACGTCTTGCTTTTTATAGACACGTTATATCAAAAAGACTATCGAACTGACACCGATGGATAAAGGCGACTATAAAGAGCGTTTGAAGTGTGGAAAATTGAAAACACACACTATGATTTTTTTTTTTTAATCGATGTCCCCTCAATTTCTTATCAGAGGGTTTAATTTTATTTCTCATTCTTTTCTGACTAAAGAAAAAGTACTGAGGACTAGGTTGGAACTTTCGCGAGTTTAAGAAGAAATCTTGAGAAAAGAGATCAGCAAGGAGATGGAAATACGTGAGACCTTCAAAACAAGGAAGAAGTGATTCATGATTGCGAATAAGTGAATATGAATACAAAATGACTGTAATAATATTTTTAAAAAAGACATTAACAAAATAAAAAGGATATATTTTCCTTTGAGATCTTATGATATTGATATCGATATAAAGTGAAAGTAAGGGAGAGAGAGAGAGAGAGAGAGAAAGAGAAGAGAGAGAGAGAGAGAGAGAGAGAAAAGAGGGAGAGAGAGAGGGTGGGGGAGTAGAAAAAGAATGAACAGGAACAGAATTTTTTTTTTTTAAGAAGCTAGATAGAGAGAGGAAGAGCGATGGTTTGAGTGAGAAGAGAATAAAAAGGCTGGAACAAAAATGAAACTAAAACTTGGAAAGGCATAGGGCGAGGACAAAACACTTAGAGATGTGAGAGGCAAAAAGAAAAAAAGAGAAAGAAGAGAAAGGACAAATAAAAGTCCAGATAGGAAGGAAGATATGAAGAAAGATTTAACTAAACAAAGAGAGAGAGAGAGAGAGAGAGAGAGAGAGAGATTTGGGGGGGGGGGGAGTGGAGAAAGAGGTAGTTCGAGAGATAAAAAGCGAGACATACCATACAGGAAGAAAGCGTATGAAATTGTTCATATGTAGGAAATGAATAGCCGTTTGAAAAATGTAGAGACGTAAAGAAATGCTGGGTGAATAATAAAAAAGAGAAGGAGGAGATATATCAGATTGATGTGGACTTCTTATTTCAGACACTTCCTGGGGCTTGATGTGGTGAAACTAAGATCCCTCGCAATCGATACACAGCGGTATGAGATGTTCATATTGATGCAGTGATATTTGTTGACGCCCGGGTATTAATTTCAAAGGTTAAGCAATCGATAAATATTTCATTCAAGTACTCCTTCTGTTGTTCCGGTCTGTTTCGTCCTTAGATCAAAGTAGTCACATCTTTTCCTTTGAAAGAAATTTATCGACTTGGCTGAGTGCCATGACCACTACCATGCACTGCATGTACTTTGACATTGGCGGTGTTTTTTTCCTTAATTATGATTATTTAACAATCTTCATCATCACCACCACCATTTTAACCAGGTATCAAGATGGAAACTAAGAAGGCAAACTCAAACCTTTGCCATTTTTGCCCACGTGATATCGTTCCCATACTGTTCTTTTGTTTTAAATAAATCATTTTCTTCACTCAACTGGTGTTTCTGAAGTGGATTATTATCAAGATATGCTACTTGTTATACTTTTTTTTTTAAACTTATAATAATTACCACTAACTGCAAAGAAATGCACCTAATCAAATATATTGGATCGTGGATTCCTGAATTCAATGTTTTATACCTAGGATATTATCGTTATGTCGTTATAATAATCTACGTTTCAAATATCTACATCAAGAGCCTAATGGCGTAGCATGTATGCTTTGACTTCAAAAGTATTATATGCAGGTTTTGATAATCATTTAATTGAAAATAACATTTTATGTAATATGGGACGTGTGTACTCGTTGAGTAGTAATGCCCGTTGCAAACAAGATATAAATTTAGTTAATATGTCATGCGGGAGTACGTGATACCATATAAATCAAATGATCGGGGCACATATTGATTGGCGTAAGTAATAGCGTATTCGAAATAACGCCTCGTGTTCAATGGGCACTATCTAAATCGGTGAGCCAATTGATAGTTTCAAGGATGCTTTAAGCAGAGTATAGATTCGCACACTTGTTCAATCATTAAACAAAAATGTATCCTTCGAGCTATACTTACGTTTTGTATACCAAAAGAATATTCATATACAGTTTGAATGAAGTTTTCCTAATTCTATATAGTCACAAAAATACTACATCAGTAGAATGGTAGTGAATGCGCATTTTACAAGATAAAATATAAAGATATGTCAGGACTTTCTATTTAAATAAGGTTCTCCCTTGCCAGTCACTGTGAGATTATGCTGGTTGCATAATACATTGCATATATGCCCTGTACTTTAGCTTCTCCCGACATTTGACACAACCAGAGACTGACAGAGCTAGGCTCTGCTTAAGGCTTTAGAAATTATGGTAAAGTGTCAAATTAGAGTCTGTGCCTATGATAATGCTCTCCAGCTGGGGTCCTCTGATATGTTACTTCTACTTTTCCAGAATTGGGCTAGGCCCTGAAATTGAATTATGTACATGTTAATAATAATAATAATAATAATAATAATCATCATCTTTAAAGTCCACTCCAAATGTTAATAAGTTAAACCGAAAATGGAATTCTTTTTGCCCAATTGATCGTGAGCCCGGCAGCCACAATAATCTGTTCATTTTTTGTCATAGACTATACAGGTTTTTCTCCATTCCTTTCTGTGTATTGAAGGGGAAAAAAGGTTTACAGCATTTATATACAGCGGTCATCGGAAAAAGACTAGTAAACCAATGTAATGAAATACGGTAATATAATTCAAGTTTATTCTTAAAATGGTTAGCGATAATTATAGTTTGAAAGACAAATTCAAAGTGATATACTTCGTGTCATTGTTTCGAGGCTGGGAGAGAGAGAGAGAGAGAGAGAGAGAGAGAGAGAGAGAGAGAGACAGAGAGAGAAAAGCAGACAGAGAGAGAAATCGACAGACATACAGGATGAGGGCGCACGTCGGACTGGAAAGAAAACAGACTCCGACGTTGAACTTTTGACAGAAATTCGGCAGCTGTTGACCTGCAATATTTTCAGGATGTGGAGCACATTTTTTTTTTTTGGTCCTCGAAAATTCCACCACTACCACTATTACGACCATCACCACCACCACCATCACCACCGCCGCCATATACTACGGCTGTTCAACTTTAAACTATCTTCTGTAATATGTCAAGTTAAC